>JAYJMH010030877.1:0-41953 GCA_036873815.1 Phacellophora camtschatica
TCATCGTATAATATAGTATACTCATCGTATAATATAGTATACTCACCGTGATTTGTATGATTAAACCTATTGCCCGAAGTGACGTCCAATTCAATTTAATAATTTAATTTGTCAAAAAACTCAAAGAAACATGGATTCGTGTAATGAGTCCAACCTCGTTCCCAGGGCTATTTCATTGACACAAGAAACGTGTTCCTTTTGCCATAAAAACAATCATGATTATATTGTTTCAAATGTTTGCATTATTTGTGAAAAAAGCGATTTCACACGGTTGGGTGATTTTGCATGGAATAAGGATTGTTTTGATTGCGAAAGGAACATTCTCAAGAAATGTCTTACGAACTCTCCCTGGAAACGAGGTTTGGCAATGAGTCTGATAATTGGTAAGGAGATTTGGTAATTGCTGATTCAATTGTTGAACGCAAGGCATCATGGTAAAAACCCTTTTGTCGCCATTTTTATTGCAATTGCTACTTTTTTGTACATAGAAAAATTGTTTTCATTCCAAAAATCCGCCGAAGCCCGAATTTTGTATTTCTAGACTACTCAGATTTTACGATTTTGTTAAATAGGTTTTCACTTACAAGTTTGAATATAACGTGCTAATACCTTTTTCAGACGATGTATGGCAGAATGGAAGAAGCAGATGCTCTTATTGACAGTTTAACTTCCGACAAGGTATTTTTGATACGAAGAAACTGTTGTGTTTAGTTCTTGTCATGTATTTTATATCTGCTTATTATGTTGATCATAATCAGAGTCATATCATAATAATTGAGGGGGAATTACCACTGCCTTTAATTAAGCTAAAAAGGCAGCCACATCTTCGAAATGAAAAATGGGGGCCTAACAGTCATTATGAGTTTTGAAGATACATTCTTTTTCTCAGTCTATTAGGATAAACAAATTTTATTTAAATTTTTGAGGCCCGTTATAGGCTGTGGCCGAGATTGCCCCCTCTGCGCTTTGAATTATTTTTCATACCATCTTAGTGGCTTCAGCATTAAGCGTATCTCATTTAAATCGTGGAGATTTGGTGCTGAATGTAGCAATTAATAAACTATTAAAGGAATTTGTCCTTTTATTTCAGATGTTATGAATGATAATGCTCGGGACAGGCATGCTTGTATAGAAAATTGTTTTTGCTTGCTTATATACGAAAGCTGGACAATTTTATTTTTGCATTTTTAATGAATTGCTCCCCAAGTCCCAAAAATATTTTTGGATAAATGTTCTTATGAATAGGCTGTTCACTTTGGCAACGTTTTCTTTTTCTTTTGCTCATTGAAAAGAGTTATGAGGTCAATAACGCAATAATCTCTATTTTTAAATGATCCGTAATTTATAGTAAATTACATTAAAAGCTTTAAATTAATTAAATTGAAATTATCTTGCTAGTACAATAATTACGTTTGCAAGATTAACTTTGGCCTAACCAACTTATGTGTGGTGGCATGAGAAATCCACAAGATCTGCCATTCTATAGCTTAATAAATCCATATGGCAAAATGACACGCACATTCGTATTACAATAAGGCACTTAATTTTTATGAATTAGATTCTAAAGTCCATGGCTAGCTTTTTGGGGTTATCACGACAAAATGATGGAACATATTTTCCAGAAAAGTTAATCTTCATTTTTAAAAGGAAATCTTGTTGTGCTTTCATTGTTGTTCAAAATCCGTCATGATGTTTTGATTTTTAATTTTTGTTGTTGCTTGCCCAGGACCCAATTTTGCGTCGCAGTGGTATGTACACAATTGCTTTGGCATACGCAGGCACTGGCAACAACAGAGCAATTAGACAGCTCCTTCATGTGGCAGTAAGTTATATTTTGCTTGTCGGATCGTAACATGATTTTCAGGTATATTTAACCTAGTTGCATTTCACTCTTTCAAATCAAATATCAAGTGTGTAAACTCCGCAAGACGTCGTGAAAAAATAACTAGTAGTTTGATTGAAATTTTTATATATTTTTTAACACAATAATATGCATGACGAAATGTTTAGGCCTGGTGCAGCTAGAGTTACACCGCGCCAACGAAAATTACTCTAGCATGTTAGAGTAGCTACTGTCGCTCTGAATGGAACGTCGCCCTGAAATGAAGCACCTGTGTATTCTCGATGATCTTTTTGAATTTGTGACAGCTGGATGCTCTAACGTCAAGCCAGATGCACTCGTTGTATGATGACTTGTTTCAAAAACGTCTAGAGAATGAACTGTTTGTAAAAACGAAGGTGTTTATTTCAGGGCAACGTTCCATCCAGGGCGATGCTGCTCTAGTAGCATGGACTTGTCACGACATCTAAATTGTGCCAGGATTTCAGCTCGATCTAAATCTTTGGCACGCCACGTGCACGACTTATGCATGGCACTGGTTTAGATGTTATGCCAAAACCCAGCCAGAGTTCTAAATAGTCTGCGTGATCCAGTTTTTGTGAGTTGGGTGCGCTAGTCTCATTTCCATAGTGAAGCTTCTCGAAAATCTACAAGCGAGGCCACCACCACAACCCAATTTAGCACTGTGTCTGTAACAAATTGTCCCGCTGAAACCGTGCCAATGCACACAATAAAAAAGATTCCATTGGTTATGACTCTAGCATGACGTAACCAGGCCTTTTAATCATCGTTTTGCGATCCACAATATACAGTGGGTACTTATCAATCAACTCTTTGTCGAAATATATTCTCGTGTACTGATATCGTCTCTTGTTTGACTTCCGCTTTATGGCTAGCGAAAGGATCTAATCTCTTGTGGACTTGCCCCAAGTCTATTTCATTCTTCATCAGTTCCTTTTTGTTCCTTTTTTAGCTCCTTTTCCATAATTGAATTTTAGGTAAGTGACGTAGACGATGACGTACGCAGAGCTGCGGTGACATCAATTGGATTTTTATTGTTCAGGTATATTATTGGTATCACTGGATTAAAGTCAATTCAATGAGTTGTGATTCCATTCAATGTTATCAATTTTCTTTCAGGGGCGTCTCTAAAGGAGGAGGAGGTGTGCGGAGTTGATTCACTTCAAACATGTAAATTGTCGATATCTATCGGCAAATCTAGATCTGTTTTTAATGCTGATATGAGGTCATGCGTAGCAGCGTAAAGCTCACGCCCATTTTTTCGGCACGTTTTGGTCTTAACACCACCCTCCAAAATTTATTCTTGTAGCTCCGCCAGGACTGCCATGTCGAAAGTTTATTTTTAACTTACTGCAAGGGAAATTTCTTTTGGCTTTTATTTTATTTACAGTTTCAGCATTTTAAAAATATACCTACATTGATATGTTATAAAACCAGAATTGCTTTATTTGAAAGTTTAAATTATTAATATGTGAATTTGAAATTTGAAAATGTCTTCAGGCATTTCGAACCTTGAGCACCTATTCCAATTTATTTTTGACAGCATGAAAGAAAGCAGACAAAACTAAACTCAATTGTATAAATTTCTCCATAAAAGTTACTTAAGTTGATATAATTTGACAAAGAACCTTTGGGCTTTGGGTAGAGACCCAGTGATTTCTAAGAAAACCGAGTCACCTCCAATTGAAATTCAATTCAAAATTTATTCATAGGATATACTAGAATACAATATACATCCTATAGGACCCGGGGAAAGTAAGAGCTTAACTAGCCTGGGCCGTTTTAAACAGAACAAGTTAACACAGCAATATTAATATAAGCAATAAGAATAATGACAAACAGGTTACAAAAAGTATACACGAATATGGGCTACACGTAATGAAACTAACACTGATTATAAAATAATAATGTGTTGGAAATATTGATAATTTAATTAGGGCCAGTTATAATTGAAAAAAACACCTCAATGACTCAAAAGTGCTCCATCCTATGGATGCAACGTCACAAAAGACGGAGAAGATTAAACGATTCAGTACATTTTTGCTCTAAGTTTATTAATTATCGTGTTTTCGTTTGTTATCACTTTATTGATTTAATATCTTAAATTACAAGGCACCAAAAGTGTCACACAAGGAATTTTTGATCAAGTTAACAATCAATAAGTAACAGCAAAAGCATTTTGTAGCATTTTAGGTAATATTTTCATCGTTAGACTCAATCAAATCCGTAGCCATTTGTTTGGGACACCCGGCAGTTTAATATGAAATGGAATGGCTTTTTAATGTGCAAGGAAAATTCAAAGAGTTTGGTAAATCTCTTCTACTTGTCACAGCTTTTTGCGTCATGTTGCGGAAATTGTGACCAAACTTTATTAAACATTAATTAATTTAATTTCAGTTAATTTCATTCAAGCTCATCTTTTGAAGATAAGCCCACCGGCAAGGTTGGATTTTAATCCGTGTGTTTATACCCGGATGCAAGTCCGAAAAAGCACTTTACAGATGCTTTATCGTATAGAAGCAACGCCGAAAAGACGGAGAAGACTCAACGTTTTAGTGTATTTTCCTTTCAAGTTCATTATTATCTTTGCATTCATTACTTTTGGCTTAACGTACACGAATTCTTGATTAAATGTTTGTTGTTGTATTGTTTATCAAGACGTTTTTCTTTGACAAATTTGATGCTTTAGTATTGCCGTTGAAGTTTCATGATATCCCAAAGAGCTAATTTAGCATTTCGGACGTGTTTTTAATCAACCATTAAAGTTTAACTACTAAAGAACATCTCATTGTAGTCCTGCTAACATAACATAACTGATTTTTCATTATTTAACAATAATTTGTGTATTTTATATTTTATACAGAACTCCAGAGCAATGTCCAAGTGTCGTTTCCTTACTATCTGAAAGCTACAATCCTAATGTTAGATATGGAGCAGCATTGGCTCTAGGAATTGCATGTGCTGGTACTGGCCTAAAAGTAAGTTTAATGTTGAATTTATTGCAATACTCGGGATATATTTATCAACCATTATTTTGAAATACATTAATTGTGATTTCGAGCAAAAGCTTTTATTTGAATTCAAAATCTTTATTGTCTAAACTACTGCCCAAGCAACAAAGTTAAGTTTTCATGTTTTTGTTTTTGTTACTGCGCGAGTGTTATAGAAGAGGCTTCAATTTAAAAAGTTGATACATCGCTTGGCAAAATCAACTCGAATTTTTTAAAATGATTTTTGCAAAACTAGAGGTTTTGATAATGCCTGTAAATGTTGTTTACGTGACCAGTACATATGAATTTCTGAAGTTATTTTGTTGACTATTTTTGGATTTACTCAATAATCAAAATATTCAACATAACTGCTCTTGTTTTCTTAGTATGGTTGGCTTCAACCAGCAATCAAATTTTAACGTATCACTGTGTGTTGATCAATTCTGTATTCATTGACCAATTCTGTTGAAATGTTAATTTTAAAGTTTCTTTGCCATATAAAAAACAATTTTCACTTGGTACAATGGAATATCGAACCTCTGGTTTTGAGGAAACGCTAAATTTTTTTTTATTATTAAGCAATACTCAGCTATTGTTCAGTTGATTTTGCCAACTGAGGTATCAAACTTTAAGCTGAAGTCTGTTTTATTAAATTGAATCAGAAACAGAGAAATGTTAAAGGTAAAGCTCCTCCATAATGGATTGTTTAAAGCTCTTCCATAATGGGTCTACGCAACATGTAGCCTTTTTTCTGGGACACCCGGTAGTGTGTAATCGTTTTGATGCATGCACTTGGAATTGTCAGAAGTCGAAAGCAACTTTAAAGAATGCGTTTGAATATTAATTGCATAATATGGTGTCTCAAAAATTTGTTATCTCATTTGATAACTTTTGGGGATTATGACAAAAAGAGTTTTTGCTAACTTTTTTCAGTGATATTCTGAAATAAAGAACAACATTTTCACGATGATAACAGTACAGTTAGTTGAAAGCTGAAAACATGGGCTCAGAAATGGACCCACAAATGACCTTCCCAATGCAGTTGTCTTTAAAGTTAAATTACGTGTACTGTAAACTTTGATTGGACGTCTGCTTTCAAATCAGTACATTACTCTGTGGAATGAGCTGTTACTAAGACTCTGAAATTTAACCCTTTATAAATCATGGTTGCCACATGGCAAAATGGCAACTAAATATTAAACTTCATCCAGAATATTCCCGGTCCGTGGAATAGCCTTATTTCAGGTGTTGTTACCAAGAGTAATGTGTAATCGCGTCGTTCTTTACATCATCATCTTTGGGGTTGCGATAAAGACAATGGATTTTGGGAAACGGTAAAATCGAATATGAAAATATGAAAATATGAATGTATCTCCTCGTAGAAATAGTAATCCTATTGGCCTATATTGACGCCTTTTAAGTTTCTCTCTTTCTACATCGCAATTCTTTATTTCAGCGCCCAAATTATGATCGGATTTACTGAAAAACTTCTTACCTAATTTGGCATCGTATAACAATAGATTGTTACAATGAATATTTGCCACATACGTTTTTATTTTAAAGCTAATCAAACGCTTGCACTTTTTTGACTTGCCGGTTATATAAGACTAACAATTTAGTAGCTCTCTGAGCATGCTCTTGTCCCTTCCGTGAAATGCTTTTTTCTGTGAGATAAGTTCTCTATATCACCACAACAGCACGCGCATTTCGATTCGATATTCAGTGAAGCGATAACAGAGGTTTTTGTACTCTTGATCAATTGAAAAACAATTTTTAATTGAACTCAAGAGTCAGTTCAATTAAAAGTTGTTTCTTGCAGCAACCTCACATAAGTATAATCAATTAAAAATTACAGATTAAACTACGTTTGTTTAATCCGTGTTTTAATCTGGATCAGATTAACAAGGATTTACATTCTCGGAGTAAACAGGGTATCAGCTACATACTCTACATATCTAGAAAATGTAGACTTTTTGTTAAACATGAATGTATATATGACACATAAATTTATACAATTTGTTATTTATGTCGTCATTCTTTTGAAATTATTCGTTAAAAATTTTGTAAACTTATTTTTCTGTTTTTACTCAACAGGAAGCCATTGCTTTGGTGGAACCAATGATCAATGATCCTGTAAATTATGTCAGACAAGTTAGTACTTTTGGAATTTGGATTATGATTATAATGTTGTGTTTATTTGTCTTTTTGAATCTCCAGAGATAAGATCGAATTTTGACCCGATCTCTTATTCTTTTCTTTGAGCCAATAACATCTAATAACGATATTTTATTTATGAGCTTGAAACAAAGTGATTTGTAGTTGCTTTCAAAGGATTTTTACGCCTTTGATTTATTTCTTCTGTTCTTCTGGAAAATTTGCGAATATTAACAACAAAGAAGATACCACTGGGAGCATATATAGTCGCAGAGTGTTGCAGGAATAGACAAATGGAAACTGCTTTCCTAATTCCTTGCGACACTCTGTGACAACAAAAATCTCTGCGACACTCTGCGACAGTTAAAATTACATTGAAACACTCTTATGACGACACTTTGCGACATGCCAGAAGTGTAAATGCTTGTTTTCGTGCTCAACAGCATGGAATCAAAATTTGGCGCGAAGTGCTGTTTTCAATTTTTGAGCACAATTGGGTCCTACATTTTTCCGACAACCTGTGCCAAATAGAAACCACCATTTGTTGCGACACCCTGCAGCTATATGGAAATCAGGCTTTACATTACCATACCGTAAAAATTGAGTTTTCAACCAAATCAAATGAACAGGGAAGCTCATGCTTGTGCATGGTCAAACTTCGAAGTGTGAGATACTTCAAAACAATTGATAATTGCTTTGTTTTTATGTTACTTGAGTTATTTGCCTTAAAGAAATGCTTTTGTTGGCACTGTTTTTTCCAGTTTGAAGCGTTGAATTTGAAACATTATTTGGTTTATTTTAGGGAGCTTTGATTGCATCAGCCTTGATTGCTATCCAACAAACTGAAGCGACATGTCCAAAGGTATATAAAATTAATTTTTGACATAATAATCTTGATTTTAATTTTTATACTCAATAATAAGCCTGATTTTGTATTTAATTTCCACCCCCCCCCCCTATTATTCGGAGCCCCAGAGTACTCAGTAAAGATTTGTAATTGTATTTTTATGATTGTTAATGAATTCTACAATTTGTTGATATTTGTTACACTGAAGGTCAAAAACTATTGTTATGAAACTATTTTTCGTTTGCAAACTGGAATTTTCATTAGAGAATTTTACTTTGTAAATTTTTATCTGCTAAAGATTGTAAATAGCCTACTGCACCAACATCCTCAAATCCATTACGAGTCTGGGAAGCTGAGGCCGTTTGAAGACTCAATGTGCTCTGAAGAACAAAATACGTATGGCTTTCTCCTCGATTGGCTTGAAAAATAGCTTTAACATTTTCCGACTGAAATTTTTCGACTGAACTAACACATTTGGCGGCCAGAACGGTAAATGTTTCTTTGTGGGGTGGAGAGTGTCGCATTCTTTTGACGCAACTGTCTTCATGAAATATCTTAATCGTTTCGACTCGCGTTTCCTGGTATTTGTTTTAAAATAAATTTTAGGAGAAGTGCTGCGTGTAAGAAAAAGCTACAAAACTATATAGAAAAATGTAGGAATGTGGTGCACAGAATTTAGCTTGCTGTATCTATTTAATTTGTCGTGTTTCACTTTAATCAGAACTGAAATGTCATATTTCTTGTTTTGTAAAATTTGAACTTTGATCAATGTTTGTGTAAATTATGTTTTTTTTACCTAAAATTAGTTGGTGCATTGTTTCTGATTTGAGGACCAATAGATCTAAAGCTATCTGAGCCAAAGGTTTTGTCGATAATGTGTAAGATCCAAAAGCTTTCTCGTCGATGTCGTGGCGACGTATGTGAACAAAACTTCAGTCATAACATTACTTCCTGTCAACTTAAAATTGAAAGTTTACTTTTATTCTGAAACCTCACGCCTTCAAATTTATTGGCCTTATTTTTCATTCTGGAGACGAAACTCGAGAGTTTGTTCGCAAGGATAATAACTAGCATACGTATTTATACGTATTTACTCAAATGCACACTTTTGAAATTTTGCAATTATTAGTGTTGTTGCCGTACTCGGTTTTTATGACATACAAAGTGGTTGCATTTAGCTGTCATAAGCAGCGTTGATTATTTTAAAAGGTGGTGGTCATTGGATTTACGCAATTAAGGCAAACATCACAATTTAAATATTTAGCTAATGTAATGTAACACATAACTTTTTCATGCACATATTTTTTAGTGTACAATGATGAAAAAAAATAAACCGAAAATCATATGTTTCTAGATCAGTGCAAGATCATAACGGAGATAAAGACACAGGCCATCCCCAGATGGATGACATTATTATTCGTTCTCAAAATACATATCTTAAAATATCTTTACGAATGAAATTTACAATTGCTATTTGTTATATATCTAGAGGTGGTGCGTGTCTACGGGGTTTCTACTGTAAAGATGGTGGCATGGCAATTTCCCCCATGGCCTCAAGTTGTAAAGAGCCTCAAAAGTTTACATAATATATGTTAATTTTTTTCTTTAGGGGAAATGGGACCAAGAATCCAAATGCATTTTGAGACTTTCACAAAGTTGTGAAAACTTTGCAATTTATAAAGACCCATGATTTTCATTTTGAGGCTTTATTTCTAAGATAAAGGCGTGTTAAGTTTTGCCCCGGGACTCAAATTGCTTGGGCGACCCTGTTAACTCCATTTGTGAGCTTCTTGTGTGTTTAATTAATTAACCTTAATTTTTGTTGACACATGAAAGCGAAAAAATATTTATTAAGCCTATACTTCAATTTTGTTTTTAAAACTAGAGTTAGTTAATTACGATTTTCAATTTCTCTTATTAGATAAAATCTCTTCGGGAAACGTATTCAAAATGCATAAGTGATAAACACGAGGATGGAATTGCAAAATTTGGAGCTATTCTTGCTCAGGGGATAATCGATGCAGGTAAAACCAGCTGTGTTTGATTTAATTTTTAAATTTCTGTTTGCGTTGTATGTATTATGCTCATGCGATTAATTTAAAAAAGCCATGCTCTTTTAAGCTATCTGTAAATATTTTCCGAAATTTTTCATTTTTTACACGATATTTTTAGGGCCTTGTTAATTTGTGTGTGTGTGCTATCCACAGTTTCGCTTTTGCACTTGGTAAAATGTTCTGCGAATCAGAATTTTATTTGTGTGCTATGGGGTGTCAGATGAACATTAAAAAATTAGTTTTGAAATCAAGGTAGTCCGACAATCTTTAACATTTCCCATTTTTTTTACCCAAACATTTCTTAGTTTCTGCCGTTTTTATCCACAATATTTGGTAATTTCATCTAAGCCTTTTCTTATTTTCTGTTCTTTTCTTGCTTTTGAAATTTTTCTATTATTTTTTGTGTGAAGGGCATTCTTCCTGCATTTTGTATCAGTGTGCACGTATTTGGGATTACATAGGTTTTCGTCAAGTTTGGGTTTAGATATGATTACGGTACTGAACTGATGTCAAGGAAGTGGTAGAGTATTGTCGCCCTAATTGGAACGTCGCCCCGAAGTGAAACAGTGATGTGTTCTAACTTCAAGCCAGATGCGCTCTTATAAGGTCAATTCTTTCCAAAACGTTTCATTTCAGGGCGACGTTCCATTCAGGTTGACGCTGCTTTAGCACAATAATATCAACAGATTAACGCGCGGCAATGATATCAACAGATTAACTTGCGGCAATAATATCAACAGATTAACTTGCGGCAATAATATCAACAGATTAACTTGCGGCAATAATATCAACAGATTAACGTGCGGCAATAATATCAACAGATTAACTTGCAACAATAATATCAACGGATTAACGCGCGGCAATAATATCAACATATTAACGCGCGGCAATGATATCATCAGATTAACTTGCGGCAATAATATCAACAGATTAACGCGCGGCAATGATATCAACAGATTAACGCGCGGCAATAATATCCACATATTAACGCGCGGCAATGATATCATCAGATTAACTTGCGGCAATAATATCAACAGATTAACGCGCGGCAATGAAATCAACAGATTAACGCGTGGCAATAATATCAAAAGATTAACGCGCGGTAATGATATCAACAGATTAACGCGCGGTAATAATACCAACAGATTAACGTGCGTTAATAATATCAACAGATTAACGTGCGGCAATGATATCAACAGATTAACGCAAGGCAATGGTATCAACAGATTAACGTGCGGCAATAATATCAACAGATTAAAGTGCTTATATCTTCTGAACAATGATTCCAAAAAGAATCTAGGAAATTAGCTGCCCATGACTAAATATTTTGAAAGTCAAAATTGCTGTTTCATTTTGGTAGATTTTTGGTAAAATAAATAGGCGTTTAATTTTCAGTTTTAGGATTTAATTCTGATTGTGTTTCCAAGCACCATTAACCCTTCCATGCCCGGATTTATTTCTGCTAAATAGGCAAATCCCATTCAAGTTTTATTTTGCAGGGGGTAGGACATGCAAACCAACTTAATTTATATGATAAACGCACGTTGAAATATCTGAAATTATAATAAAGTTCTGGCCGCATTTGCCTCCTGAAAATACGACGTTTTACATTGTTTGTTAATGGGCCGTAAACTAATTTCATAAAATTCTATGATTTAGGAGATCCAAAGACTCAGTTTAGAATATCTGGTGCAAAAATAATAAAAAACTAGGTATCAATTTTTAATTTGACTATCAAGGACTATTAAAAAAATTATTTTGAATAAATTTAAGTGAAACTCTCACCGGTAGCCTTGGTCACAGATTGTTTTTTTTTAAGTTTTATTTTTATTTCCTTGTCATTTTTCTTTGCAGTTTCTTTTCATATTTTCATTATTTCCAACAGGCGGTCGCAATGTAACAGTTTCTTTACAATCACGTTCTGGCCAGAATCACATGCCCTCGATTGTTGGCCTCTTTGTCTTTTCGCATTTCTGGTACTGGTTTCCATTGTCACATTTCCTATCTCTTGCGTTCACTCCGACCTCGCTCATTGGTCTTAATGCAGATTTAAAGGTTTGTTTGATAATTTTCTTTGACACCTTCCTTCGTTTTTATTCGTTCACTGGAAGCAAAGCAGGTAAGTGTTGACAGAAACAGAGGCGAATTGTGTAACAATCGTGAAATTGACCCACTAGTTTCAAAGCGATTATCCCTCGAGAACAGAGTTGTTCTCGAGGGATAATTGTTTTGAAACCAGTGTATCATTTTCACTATTGTTACACAATTCGCCTCTGTTGTTGACATGTTTTGTTTTGAGTAGCAAATGATGAATATTGCCGAATTTAAGATTTGTTTAGTTTGTCCCTGGCTTTAAATATGGCCTGGCCATAAATATTTTTAGAAGGCGAGTGGTGAAGCGCGCATTGTAGTCGAGGAGCGTGCTAAATGTTTGTTTAAAAAGCTCTGTTTTATGAGAAACCACACAAAAGTACCACCACCTAGTTTAAATCTGCTTTTTACGAATAGTCATTTCAGAGCGATTTAAGAGTCACTTCGTTTCAGAGTATTGCACAGTTCTGTGATCAATACATTGAGAAACTGGAAATTAGTAACTTCACTTGTTGTCATTTATTGCACTCCCTGGATCACTGTGCGAAATGTTCCCTTTACGAATGGATACCTCAAGAAAATGTATATATTCTGTGTCAGATACTGTCAATTTTAAGAAACATGCAAAAAATATATAAATAAAATTATTTAATCATCTTCGCATTATTTGGTTGTTTGCAAAATGTTTTAGGTTTAAAAACGACGGCCAGGATATATTTCCTTCATTAATTTTTTTACGTAGACACTGCAAATTTTGCGACAGAATTGAATCATGGCTTTACCGCTTTAATATTCAGAAACTGATTGTTGGTAAAAATTTCAAGTAAATGCAGTTATATGAGATTATAGCTAGGCTTAATCGCTTGTCAGATGATTATACTATAAATTTGTGACAAAAACGAAACAATTCGACTCTGATTATGCACTTGTTTTCCAGCTTAATTCAGAGTATTCTGCATAAATCTTACGTCATTGAAAGATAGCATACATAAGATTGTAAGGCACCTCCTACAGTGTTCTTTTGAAAATCACCATCAACTTCCCAGGCCTTAAATAGCGTTTTTGCTGCAAGCTACGCCTCGCCCGTGTATTCTATAGCTCCAATAGTTATAGACTCACAAAAACAATTCACTTCTTGTGAATAGGCTGCTAGTAAGTTGCATGGAGATTGCTACGTAATGAATCTTAAAGCTAACCAGTTATTCGTTTTCTCACGCATTCTTTAATAGACTCTTGTTGCGAACCCACAATTGAGCCTCCTCCCCAATGCGCCCGAATGTGGCCGGACCGCATATTGTACGCCTTACGGCTGATTTTCGTTGTCTTAGACTCAAGTGTGTACCTGTAGCTCTGCATGGAGTCTCGTACACCATTGTTCAAAGCCAATGAATGACCATTCATGGCAAATGAGAAAATTCGTGTAAAACGAAATGTTGGAAGTATACTGGCTTGTGGTTCACATACACGTCCTAATAAGGCAATTCATGGTGAACCGGTTCATGATTGGGCAATTTTATTCAATTGTTCTCAATGGGTTTGTGTGCACGCGAGAAAGCGTTGTTTGAATTTACTCGTGCACGCTGCTCTGCAAATGGACTGAGTGTCTTGTTAATGAAATTTAAAATCCACTAATTGTTCAGATGACTTGAGTGAACGTGTTTGTAAATAAACTATTTACATGCTTTGATAGTTTCATGCAAAATGCAAAATATTTAGCTACTTGCATGTGATTGAAACTGGAAATTCTTCACGGATACCTGTTTTGTATGACAATGATGGCGCTAATAAATAGAAAGACTGAAGTATAAATAGTAGTATTCTGAGCAGGTAGTCTACTCAACTAAAACCACACGTAGGTGTTGTAAATTCCGCTAATCTAGTAATTGAGACTCTGATATGTGATAATGATGGTAAGGATTTTGGTGGAAGGCAGGTGATCAGTGATTTCGATCACTTGGGTGTGATATTGCAAAGAGCAATTTGGACACTTATGTTTGTAGCTCGTTAAAGTATATCAGTTAAATTTGTACTTGATACATGAATGTTGCTATCACTCACACTTGATGTATCAAATAAATTGCTTTTTGGAGTATTTATTGAATACTATACTGCGTCAGTATTTTTATACAGTAACCTCTTGTAACTATCTCAAAATGGTTGGCCTAATTTATGCAACATTAGCGGAATAGGCTTTTTGATAAGCTGATTAAAACTATGGAGATTTAGCTAGGTACCTGGGGTATTTTCTGTCAATTACCCTGGTAGGAACGATGTCATCGAATTTTAATAAATATCAACTCTGCAAAGCGTTGATATCATAGGGTTTTTTGGCATGATAATTTTGAGCTTTTCACAACCATATTTTGTTGAATACACAACCGGTTTTTGAAATTTGAAATTTGAAATTTGAAAATTGAGAAATTTCCCAATTTTCATACTCTAAGTTCATGTTTCTGGATTGGAAATATGTAATGCTATGGCTGCTTATTAATGTAGACACTTTGGAAAGTATTTCTAATGCAACGTCGATCCATTGCTTTGAGACACCTGTCAAATAATAATTTGTAACGTTGTCCATTTATCATCCACATTGATTTCTTCCAAGACCTTGATGTTTCTGTTTCGGCTTCTACTTTCGACACGCCTCTCTAAGTCACGCTTCTCCTAGTTTCTAATTTAGTGAAAATGAAACTCATCACATTCGAATATTTAGCTGTTTATTAGAAATACTAATGATTAGAATGTATTATTAGCTGTTTATTAGAAATACTAATTATTATTATAGTCATAATTAATTATTATTGTAAATATTCAAAAATTATTGAATGACAACAAAGTTACAAATTAAAATATCCTCGTGCTAAGCTATTCTGCCAAATAATACTAATACTTAATGCTTAATACTTAATGCGTTGGGAGCACCTTGTCCCCTGTATGTTTTGCTTTTATTACTATGTGGACTTAGCTTTTATAACTTTGAAGTGTTTTCTTGAAATGTTATGACTTTTCTTAAAAATTTGCTTACATATGTATTAATGAAATTTGTAACAAGTAATCTCAGAAATTTTAGTGAAAGCACTTTCTGAAAGTACTTGCTATAAGTTGTATGTATATAAATATTTAGTACCAACAAGAATCATAAAGTCAAAATACCCACAACCACTATTGGAGCTAATGAAAAATAAACTTATCAGCTATTAGAATAACTATTGGGTGTCTGCTTTTGAGGGACTTTTGACAGAATTGATTGAATGTGATAATAACGGAATTGAATTTTCCAACATCTGCTTGTATTGCTGAAACTGTTAGGATATTACAGTGTTTGTCTTTGACAAGCGTCTATCATCATACTTTTAGATTGCTTTTGCGACAAAGTGTCAATTTCTTGAAAAAGCACAGGAAATATAAAGGACTTATGCAGATTAAAACGTAACTTAAGACCAAATTTCTCAACCAAATTCCACATAGTAATAAAAGTAATGCTAATTACAGCATATCCTTCCTACGTTTGAATCCTTCTGTGATTATTGCAAAGATCTCTTTGTTTGGTAATAGGCTTTCTTGCTTGCAAAACCACCAACGACGTAACTGACTATTAAATTTGTGTTGTAATGCCTCGGTTGCCAACAAAACCCACTTTTCTCAAAAAGGCTGCTATTATGAAAGTGTTTAAATTTCTGAAATAATTAATTTTTGAGTCAGAAATCAGATTGTTCATGCAAACTTTAGTCTCTAGGAACCTATTTCTACTTTTTACACGTGGAATTGTAAAAGTCGCATAAATTTAAATTTTTGAAATCTGTGAGGGTTTTGACAATGAAAGTGAACATAGGACAAAAACTTTTCCTTGCTAACTTTTTGTAGTCAAATCCCTCAGAAGCTCTAAAACTTTAAATCCTTATAACTTTTGTTTTTATGCAAGTTTAGAAACAAAAATCACGCTCTGGACTAAATTTTGCATGTCAAATCGGATTTTTTACTCAAAAATTAAATTTCTGTAATATTTGATCATTTTCAGAATGGCGGCCTTTTGAGAAAATGTAGATTAATTTCCTTATGTTTTAGTTCTAAATATATATGGTTCTAAATATATATGGTTCTAAAAGTAAATCAAGCAACTACAGAATACCTTTACTGGTCAGTAAAGCAACTAGAAACCCAATTTTTTCTTGACTCATAACATTTATTATCCGACTATTCCATATTTTTAAGAAAAAGGTTATTCTATGTATTTGTTTATTTTTCTATCAGGGAATAGCCTTTTCTTCAACATGGAATAGTCGATGATAATTGTTATAAATTGTAAAATGTTTTCTCTGACTGTATGCAACGCAAAACAAATGTGGTTCATCGTTGTTGTTTTGAACACTCAAGTTCATTATAAATATATGATTTCCTACCAACACATCGAGATACCCTTAACTAGGCGTTAAAGGATAATCAAAAGGAGAAATGAGGCCACCTCAGCCAATTTTCAGAGCAGTCAATTCTTAGCAACAAAATTTACGATTATTGCCTTGTTTCCCTGTGGTGACACATGCACACAATTATATCCTTCTGGATGAAAATCTAAAAAATAGCAGCTTGCTGATTTTGTCTGATGTATCTTGTGCTTTCAAAATTCTTTGCATTAATTCAAAAATTTTACTGTAAGCTGAGGCGAAGAAAGTCTGGGAACTAATTAAACGCAATTTTTTAAATAATTTTATCCTGAGCTGTTTTATTCTAGAATGGCTTCGGTGGGTCTAACGGCTTCGGTGGTTTTAAAATGCAGGTTTTACTGTCATGGAAAAAGTACATTAAATTGCTTGATCACCATGAAGAGATTTGATCAGCTGCTATGAAAAATTAATGTTCTTGATTGTGCTGCACAGTGCATTTTATCCCGCCCTTGATATAATTTCAATTTAATCTGTGAATTTTAACATGAATTGTATGCATTATGCCGTTTGAAGATGAAATATCAGGGTATGAATATTTAAATTCTACTCAAATAGGTCTCAGTGCGCAACTATGTAGGATGTAGCAAGAATGTTTACAATTTTTGAATTGATGATACCGGGTGTCCCTAAAAATAATAGTAACAGGTTTAATCAATGCTTGTTTCTTGATATTAGTCGTTCGAGAATTGAGATAGTAATATTGAATGGACAAATTTGTCTCCCACTCAAAACCAGAGGTTTTGATTTTTCTTTGTTTTTCCCACTTCTGAATAATGATTCCAAATAGAATCTTGAAAATCAGTTGTTTACACGAGAGAAACAGGATCTATCCAGTTTGGGATCGATCCAAAATTATACCTGCGTTCACACGGAATCGGTTGCTTTTGTCACTGAAATTTTGCCAGAATTGCGATAAAATGCCCGAATTTTTGTTACTTTAATTAATTTTACGAACAATCCAGTAGCTATTTTTGTCATTTTATATAATTCAATATTCTAATTTTGGTTAACACGATTATTTTATAAAAACAAGGCTGGTTCCCATAAAGCCGTAACCATCGGCGATGCATCACAGGCTCATCGCAGGCAAATATTTTTTAATGAAAATACTGAAATTTTTTAATGGAAAGACTGCCTGCGATACGTGTCAACGGAAATTTTGGCGCGCTTTTCAGTTTTTATGTTGTTCACAAAATTGCTGCAGTTAATTGAAGATTATTGCTGAAGATGGAACTAGTTTTGCTTCTTGGCTACATCAGATCGTAAATGCTCAAACTCTCCTTTAATTTCTGGTACAGTATCACGCATCGAATCTGACCTAACTGACTTTAAACGTCTCATGTTCATGTACTTCGAGAAATTGGTTCTGATCGTGTTGTATCTCCTTTTGGCTTCACCAGCTTCCATTCCTGGCCATGGCCACTTCTTTCCAGGCGTTTTTTCTTGAGTGGTGTTTTGAAATCTCTACATGATTTGTCATATATCATTCTGTAATTTCGTATACAATTCATGAAAACTTTTCTATCGAATTCAGGGTTGTCTCTAGTCGTGATTGGACAGGTTGTGTCATGTGATAATTTAAACAACAGACAGATCACAGGAAAGTGTTTCCATATAAAATTTAAGTGTCTGCGATGTCGGAACAGCATCGTAACAGCCGGAAAAGTTAAACATGTTTAAACTTTCCCGATGCTCTTACGGCATCGCCAACGTGTCGCAGACGTCGGAAGGAAAGTGTTTCTATTAGAAAATATTTGCCTGCGACGTGCCTGGGATGAATCGCCGACGCATCGCAGGCACTCTTCCGATGGTTACGGCTATATGGGAACCAGCCTTTACTCCCTTTGATTTTCGCGCCCCTTTAATTTTCGCACACTGGATGCGCGCGAAAATAGAGGGATCCTTAACGTAGAAACCAATAGCCTGAAGACAGGCCTAGGAGCTGGGAACTGCGAAGTAGGAAAAAGAAAAAGAATCTTCGAATTCCATATACCTCATGTGACGAGGTTCATGGCTTTAATTTTATTATTTCTTGAGATTGAAATTTTAAACCCTCATGGGGATATATTTTGCAGTAACACCAACAAATTATAGATAAAATCATTTTTGTCACTTATGGAATTACGTTCGGGACATGGAATTGGAAAATGTAGCCCATTCCTACAGGCTCGCTAGACTTATTAGTTATGCAAGGCGACTCTTGAAAATACAAGAAGATTTCTGGACTTTGGATTTTTCGCCTCGTAATCGTGATTCGAACTTCGAACGGTGGAATTATAACTTCAACAAAAGAACTCTTAAAGCCTCGTTTCAATGATCCCCAAAAATTCGGGATTTCAAGTCCCGAATTTTGCTCTAATATTACCAGTCTACAGGCTCTCCTCTTCCTTTCCTCCTTCACACAACCCAACGTTGTCCACAGGCTAAGATACCAATGAGAGCATTCCTAAAACTATGTTCAAAGTTACCTATACAGATATAAACAAAATACGTGAAAAAACAAGTGCGTGACATACAATTCAGCAAGCAAAAAAAATCATTTTGGGTTTGATTTAAGGGCGCGATACAGTAAGGCCCCGCATTTAAGAAACCGATATTGTTTGAAAATCTTTCCTATTGTTTTCCTATTGTTCTTCAAGAAAACTTAGCCTCAAAGTTTCTTGTAAGGGACGCTAAAGTTAAAGATACGAAATGAGGAGGAGCGCGAAAATTAAAAGGAATACTGTAAAAAAGTAAGCATATTGTTTATCTCAATTTTTACCCAAATAAAGTATGACACCCCATACACCCTTAGTAGTAACGCTCTTGATCTTTCCAAGAATGACTTGCTTACCGAACATGAGACTTGACATTTCCTTCAAAGCTTTAATTATGTAGCAAGTGATAATTCCTTTGTTTTGATAATTTGGGCTAGTGTTGGCCTATATTGCTTTAGTGATTGTAACAGTTTGCTTCTATTATTTTTGGCTACAGACTCTATGCCTAACTACTTCCCATTTCAGATTGCACATTTTTGCATAAAAAAGACATTAACAAACTAATTAAGTGTTTCAAGTGCTTTAAATCTTTAAATTTTTTTGACGTAATGGCATATTATAGTACCGCTGTTTTGAAATATTGTTTTTTAATTGAAATAGAAATCCCTTTAAAAATATCAGAACACACACACACACAAAGAGTGGATTTAAAATACACACTATGGAAATGGAATCCAGGGGGCCATTATGGAATCAAGATCTTTTCGACCTTTTAGTGCTATCCCTGCCACTCTAGTTTAGGGGTGTGTGTTTTTAATTTTGTTTTTATGTATTTTTTTCTTATTCATTTATTTCTTATTACTTTACGAATTGTGTAAAATTTTATCCCTTTATTTAAATTTTAAATTGTAAATTTTTGATTCAGTGGCAAATAAAACTAACTAACTAACACCACCCAAAATCTGAATATTTGACACGTGACTGTATGTCACATGACTGTTTTAATGTTTTGGACACGTGATTGATTGCTGAAGATATCAAAACAAAGGAAATGATTCTCAAATGATTGTTATATTCCATGAGGTCGGCAGCACCAGACAATCTGAGCAATTGCTATCAATTTTAGGCATGATTGACATTCATTTATTTGAAATGTTTTCATTGAATTATTGACGGGTGAAGTGTCACGTTTCACTGGCTTGCGAACGATATTCACATCACATTGCTATTCACAATGAACAGAACATTGTAATATTTTGTTTTCAAAGCACCAGCCAACCTGCAGTTGGTTCTGGATTTCTGAAAATTTTGCGAAAAAAACAGGAGTTTGGAATATTGTTGCTGATCGGATGTGACGTTACCAAAGCGTTTTGTCAAACTGAAAGAGGAAACTTGCTTGGTGACACAAGAATTATTTTCGTTCTCTCACCTTTAAATGTCAAAGCGCTGTTGGACTGAAGTGAGATCTTCATCTTGTTGAACATATTGTGGTAAATTCTTGACAAAAATAAATCTGATTTTGTTTGCATATTATTATCGTTATATCTGTTTTACTTGATTGATGATTATTTGGATTAGCAAAGATTCGATAAATTTATGAAGCTTTGGAAAAACAGATAGGCAAGTGGCTGTGGCCTGTTGTGTGGGTTAATTTTGTTTGCGTGAACACTTTGATTTGAGTTGGAAATCATAATAATAATGTAAACTCGAGCTGGACGTGGGTTTTGAAATTGCGAAATATCAGTAATAATTGCATTGAAAAGAATTTTGTTGTTTATATTGAAAAGAATTTTGTTTTCTTCGACGAAAGTTTTCATTTATTATGGGTGCACGACAGAGCACGGATACAGAACATTGTCAAACAGATGAACAAGAAGAACAACAGACGAACTGCAGTTTACAAATTGAAAACCCGCAAAGACGTGTTTCAAAATGTCCATCGATGCCTTCAGATCCATTTGATTGTGTATTTGTCTCGAGCATGGATGCATCGAGTAGTAATACCCTTAAACTTCGAGCTTTTTCGGAATCGGAGGTTCTTGGCGACCTTAATAAAAGACAATCGCGGCAAAGACAAAACGGAAGAGAAAATGGTCGCAAAAGAAAACCTGCTTTCCAAGAAATTTTGTCGTGGAAAGAAGACTTTGATTCCCTGGTTGCGCATCCCATAGGACATGAGTTATTTTTCTTGTTTTTAAAAGATGAACACAGCGAAGAGAGTTTGATGTTTTGGCGTGCGTGTGAAGATTTCAAGAGATCGACTTTTAGAATTGGTGCCAAGGCAAAACGATTGTTTCGTAATTATGTCAGGAACGAATCGAGGTACCAAGTTAACTTAGATTACAAGGAGCAGGTACGAATCGAAGAAGCCTTGAAAGCACCAAATAAAACCATATTTGACGAAGCTCAAAGGCGAGTAAAGTTTATGATGATGAACGACGCGTATCCGCGATTTCTCCAATGTGCCACTTACGAAAATCTAGAAAAGCGAGCTCTCCTGTCTGAATAAATGATTGTATTGATGGATTGAACTCGTCAGGACAGGAGTTCACAAAAATTTGTGTTATTCAAGTTTATATACTTGTCTGGTGCATTGACGCTTGTGTTCTCGATGTCTACTCTCTACTAGACTGTTTCTCTTGTGGAGAGAGTTTTATTTTGGCCGAAGAGCGCCCGTTGGGACGGCAGGGGATCATGCCCTCTCCCACCTTTTTGTCGGAAATCAAACTTTTTATTATTTATTTGGTGTAAAAGGGGTGTAATAAACATTCGACTACCCTATTGCCCCATACGAATTTTCCCCTTTGGCTCTGCTCATTATTAATTAAACTTTCACCCTCGCCACCCATGTTCTTGGAATAATGAATATCTTTTTATCTCATCTTCTTGGAGAAATCAGGACCTTTTTGGGGAAAGTTTGTTTCCTTTGTGCAGGAAAAGTCCTGCAATAATGAATGCAATCAATTTAATGGGTTGTATTTCCCTTTGCTTTTTACTCTTGTTTGTTCGTTTGAGATTTACTTTGAATTTGTTATAAAATTTGGTGCCTGTACCACCAAAATTGTTTCAAAAAATTATTTAATTGTTTTAAATCACTTGCTTAAATACTTGGTACCATTGCGATTATTGTTTCGAAATCAGTGCACCCCCAAAGCACAGCCCCCTAAGCACCATAGAACCCCAAGCAAGCAGCAACAGTGTAATGTCATCTTCCTTGAGCTAAAGCTGGAAACAGGTAATATTAGAGATGGCAAAGCTTTTTCTAATATATATATAAATAATAAGGAAGACCCCCGAAATAACAGTGAATGGGGTCTTCTTGGGAGCTTGCTTGGAGCTGCTTGAACGTAACTTTTGTATTAGTCCTTGATGGTCACCATTCAGCATAGAGTTGATGCCCAATATTTTCGACAGTATAACATTCCTTCTTCAAATAATTTTGGGAAATAGAAATTGATTTCAAAATAATAATTTTAATGGTACCAATGATGAAATAACTTTTTTCAAAGTAAATAATTTGTTTGAAATATTTTTGGCAGTGTTGGCATCAAAATTTAAAATTTTGCTTGTGAAATTCTGATTCTGTCGTTTGTCTCGAAAAGCGAAAAATTTATAATATGAAGTTCGTGGCATTTTTTTTTAAATCTGCGAGAAAGACATTTGACCTTTCGCAGAAATTTGCGCTTCACGTGTGCAATCAAGAATTAAATTAAGTTTCAAGAAGTTTATTGAAAAAGCATGGTTTTGAAAACAAGCATTTAAAGATGGGCAGAATGAACGTTTTCAAGACATCCTTGGGATTCGAAGAAATTTCATGTGAACAATCATTGTGATTGAAGTGTGTACGGATATAGACTTGCCTCAAGCACTTTCATCGAGGCATTCCCTCGATATATTGAGTACGAAATAAAAACTTGTGATTTGTCACGAAATAGACTTGGGGCAATTCTAGTACGGATATAAACAAAGTAAAATGAAATGATTAAAGATAAGTAGGATTAAAGATAAGATAGGTAGGATGTCATGGTGAACGCATAGGCATTCACTTGTGGGATGTAACCAGTACAAATTATCAGTGCCTCTGATGGGGTTCCACTCTCGGCATTGTCGTCAAGAACTTTTTAAACTTCCCTGGGAGGGGGGCTGATCTAATTTTAGAATTAATCTAGGAGGGGCTTAACAGAAAGGGTGCCATGGCGGTGTTTATTTCAAAGAAATTATTGACTGACCAGCGTAAAGGGGGGAAGATGACTGACATTGCAGACTATTATCCATGTTCATGCAATTTATTTTGTAAGCTTGCACAGTTAAGACTGTTGCTAAATTCCGCTCATCAATGGAGATTTAAAAACTTAGTTGTTGCCTTCAGCACGTTTTTTTTTATATAAGAAATATTGTGTTATATACATTTCTTTTTCGTGATAACACAAGTGGTTGGTCATTGAAAGATAAAGAAATGCAAAAGTTTAATGAAATGCAAACACGAACGACCTTTTTTATGAATGTTTTGTTACTGAATAGCAATTGAATTGTAATTGGAGCGCCGGGGGTCGTTTTGTGCTAAAACACAATTTGATTTGACGGGAAGTTGTTGGGCTCTATCTCGGCTAAGTGATATCTCCGTTGTTTGCGAAATCATGGTTAAAACCTTACAATTGAATGTTTCTCATATAACCTCTCCAGCCCGGGCTGATTGTCACTATTTCATCATATCAATGCTTTGCCCCTGGCCTGCGTGCAGACTCGACCAGTTTTTTCCTCATGAAAAAACCAGTCGAGTCTGCACGCATGCTACTTTGCACCGGGCTTGCTTTCAGAGCCAATTATTTATTATTTGCGAATACCTACTGAATGTATTCTACTTGTTGCATTTGTCTTCAGGTGATACGATTGAAATAAGTTTGCCGCTTTTTAAATTATGTATTTTTGTAAAATTATAAGCAGGCTTCGTTACGAGTTGAGGAACGGCCACTGCAATCTACCATCGCTCCCAGGGATATTTCAAGGAAGAATTTTTGTAAAAATATTCCTCAAAAGGAGTTTAGTTACGACCTCGTTTGTGAGGCTGATTCACTGATCTACAAAGAAAATTTTAATTGTGGAAAATGTTATTTGAATCAGTAGTAGAGTATGCAAATGATATTTTTGCAATGGCGGGCGATATTTCTTTTACAATGGTTTTTTTGGACTGAGACCCTAAAATAGAATCAAGGCTGTTATTGCTATTGTTGTTACGATCCATTTGAGCAGCACGTTTGATCTTCGTCACACCGAGATCAAGTTGTCTTCTTTTTCCCTGGACGTGCAATGCTCGTGCAATACGTGTGACGATGGCGTTTCGTGACGTTATTATGTAAAGTTTTTGGGTTCAACAAATGAAATATCAAAGTAAAGATATTAATTATTGGTAATAAATGATGTGTACAATTACCTAGTTTATCGAGGAACCATTGCTAACGTTTATCTTTTCGCACCGAATAAAAATCAAAACGAAAGTCGCAATAAATGGCAATTTTGGTGATGAGATTAACTTGCTACAAAACGTTTTTGCCTCTACAAGTTGGCAGCATGAATTTTATCCAATTTCAGTTTCCTTCCAAAAAAAACGCGCGTAAAATTTTGTAAAATTTTCGTTTCCTTCCAAAACATTTTTGTAATTTTCTTCCTTTTCTATGACTTAAACATGATATGAATATTCTATTTTGTTCATTGGCTCTAAAAAACGCGAGTTGTGGTTTCAACCACTGCACGGTTTATTCTTATTCTTCCCCGTATCCATGTACCCGTGAAGGTTGCTGTTGCTGCGTCAGTGAACTCGCAGATTTACACAGGGCACAGGGATACAAGGGCTTAGAAAACAACAATTCGCTTTTCTCAAGGTTACGACATGACACAGTACGAAATCTTGAAATGAAGTTATGATGCGAAAGTTTGTGTTCAGGACGGGAAGCGTAAATGTTAGCAATGGTATTGAAGAAATTTTATTGTTGTTAGTTGTTAACAGTTTTTGTAGTATTAAGATGTAAATTTTTAAATTAAAGCAGCAATGTAATTATCTTTTGCGAATTTCTGTGGACTGTTTTTCTCTGAGTCTAATTTTGCAGGGGTGGCACATACAAACCAACTTAATCTAAAAGGAAACTAAAACTAACGTTTAAATATCTGAAATTAACATTTCACGTAATTACACTTTACGTTGTATGTGAAGAACTATATTTATCGTTTATTTGTCGACCTACACGTTGCTCAAACTGTGGATTACTCTGTGGTCTCAAATTGTAATTACTTTGTGTTTAAAGACATCCCATCTAAATATAACTTGCTGACACATGCCTGTCGATTCACTAACTGATCCATCTGACTGGTTAGTTATTTATCGAGTGCCCAGAGCCATTGCTGCAACCACGTTTATATCTGTTGATTCTTCTCAAAACAAAGTGAATTTCCAGTTGAGATTTAACAACCAGTTTTTAAGCATTTCGATGCAAAATAATGCTCCCTGGTTGATTTGTTTACATTTTATAAATAGCCAATAAATATACACTATTTCTTGTCATGTGATTAACACTCTGTGCTTTGACTGGGTAATCTTTAATCCTAAGCAAACTCATTGTTGAATCAGATACGAAATTATCTCGCACCAGATCAATGATAAGGAAGACTTTATAATGAATCAAATAACGGGAATTTCGCAAGATGATTCAAAGTAAAGATGCGATTTTTTTTAAACTTTCTACAGCTAATTAAAACCAAACTAACAATACAATTGTAAATCTACGGTAAGCAAAACTAATTTAATCCTTTAATATAACATACACGTTTTTTTTTTAAGAAAGTTTTTTTTCAGCCCAGCTTTCAGACTTTTTTTTAGCTATTTCCTAATTTCAGCACTAAAACTTTCTTAACACTTTCTTAACGTAAAATTAGGAAGTTTTACGTTACTGAGCAAGCGTAGTGATGGAGAAGTTGAAATGCTATAAATATGCCATATTTCTCCAAAAAACCCTCAGCGTCATAACATCAACTATCGAAGAAAACCCAACAAACGGAGTGCAATTGATCATGCAAAGAAAACCCAACAAACAGAACTGAATTAACTATGCAGTTTTAGCTATAAACAAATAATTTCGACACCGTCTATTTCAATATATAATCATCCGCACGGCAATTTCCTTTTGAAATTTCGAATATCTAAATTTTTCAACTTTCTTAGGTTTCAAAGATCCAGCCCTAAACTTTCTTAACTTTTTGAAGAACCGAGCATAGCTTTCTTATAAAATACTTTCTTATAAAAAAATTAACGTGTATATCTCGGATGTATGGTGTGCATAGTCTACAAGAGCATGCAAGGTTTTAACTTGCTTGATTTTAGCTTAAAATATCAATATTTTTGGCTGCTCTTACCACGGGCTTTAAGAAAAGTAAAATTTGTATTTATTCCCACTTCTGTTTTTTTCATTCTACCTGTCTTACATTCCGTGGTTTGAATTTGGTCACAGGGAAACAAGAGGAAAGGCCGAATGCAAACCACCGAATGTAGGGCAAATAGAATGAAAAAAACAGAAGTAGGAATAAATACAAACTTTACTTTTCTTAAAGCCCGTGGAAAGAGCAGCCAAAAATATTGATATTTTTAAAGCTAAAATCAAGCAAGTTAAAACCTTGCATGCTCTTGCAGACTATGCAGTACCAGTAGACGGTATGCTATTCCCTAGCTCATTGCATCTGTGCGATACTGTATTTTATCCATAGAGAACCCTGTCTGGTTTTTTTCCTTTACGTGATTGGCTTCGTAAATTGTAAGGTGTATCAGATAACTGAAAGATTTCACTCATAAAAACGCCGGGCTTGTACTGTTTAATGTTTTATAAATTTCTATTGACAATCATTGAAGATTATTTTGATGTATTGTCAATGTCGGTCAATGTATTATCTTTGCTAAATAGTTCTTCAAAATTTGATGTGAATTCGTTATAAGCAATTCTTGTGCTCTTTTGTGAATATTATTTATAAAATTATTTGATTTACAACTACTTAACATCCATACGAGAGGGCAGGAGCTAAAATAACTTATAATTGTTTCCATTAAAAGTTTTCGTTTGGATTCGTTCACGATGGTGCAATTCTTGCAAGTACATCGACTTTTTTACCAGCTTCCTTACATAACTTTTTCATGTTTTCATCGAGTTTTTGTTTTTTGTTTTGATTATCAATTGTTATTCAAAGTAATTTTGCGCTTTTGATTTCCTTTTCTGTGACATAACCATGGCGAGGAATTTTGTACCAAAACAGGATATCCATCTACGTATTGCAGATAATATGCAATCCACAATGTGATTGCGATTGGAAAAAGTAAATTTTAAGCTGAGGAGCTGTTCTCGCGTTTACATGAAGAAAATTCATCACACCACACTGTGCCCTACAAGAGAGAGCACAATATATACCAATCACTTCATAAGCAATACCACAGAACTGGGGTTACTTAAATTCTAGACAAACTTCAGTACATTTGCTTATTAATGAATTAATAAATAGCTCGTGAATAGCATCTTGACTGACCCAAAGAAAAATTAGAAAAATTTAGTCTGTCCGGTTGATGTTTTCTAAATTAACATAATTCCTCCAAAAACTGAAGTTAGTTGGTACACGGCTTTTAGGAACAGTAAAGTTTTTATTTTATTCCCACTTCGGTTTCTCTCAATCCACTTGTTTTACATTCCGTGTTTTTATTTTTGTCACAAAATACGGAATGTAAGACAGGCGGAATCAGAGAAATCGATGTGGGAACAAAATTAAAACTTTGCTGTTTCTAAATCACGTTCTTGGTAGGTTCCAGGGGGTGAGCACTAGATCATATAGGCTTGACGTCCGCGGGATATCCTCAGAAATTTAAGAAGTACAAATTGTACATTTTGTTCTTAAAAGATTTTTTGAAACATGAATTTTAAGAACGAATAATATTTGTCATATATCTGGGGACAGCCTGCAGTTGTTAAGTTCTATATGATCCAGTGCCCACCGTTCCAGGCAGTGGCGTAGCTACGATTCCTGACGAGGGGGCTAAAATCCGACGATTTACTTAAATTTTCGACAAACATCTTTGAAGCTCGGTGGGGAGCGACGGTTGACCTCATGTCTACCCAAAATATCTTCAAATATTAAGATTTCTCACTCTTTAACCAAGATATAAGCAGGCAAACATCCCATGTGTTTTGGGGGTCATCGGGTATTTAGATCAAATACTGGGTTCCCCCGACAAAATGTCGCACGTTTGCAAAGTTGCTGTGGAGGAGTTTTAATTTTGATAATTTCGTTTTTGTCTGCATTTGATATAAAAGACGTCAATTTATAATTTGACACCTTGTTTTCCACAACCTACCCAATAATCACTAGTTTTACTCAATTAAATCAAAAATAGAGGATTTCTGATGCTGCAGTCTGCTGAAGATGCCACATTTGGTTTTGAGTGAGCTATTAACGATGGTTTTCTTATAGTATCCATGGCTAAGGGATTACCATACTGGGTAGATTTTGGCAAACAAAATATCAAATTTTAAGTTGAGGACTTAAAGTAAACAAAATTATCGAAAATAAATCTCTTCCATAGCAACTTTGCAAACCTTGGGACATTTTCAACCTTGGGACATTTTCTAGGCCACCCACCCGATAGTTTAATTATGATAAACCAATGGAAATGTTGACTAGTTGCGCACCAAGAACTGTTGACCTTCTGTTCTGGGTGTTAAACCGTACATTTTAAAGTATATATAATAATAATAATAATAATATACAATATACAACAACAATATACATAGCAAACGAATATTTTTTCCAATCTAAACTCAAAATAAATGAATTTATTATTTGCACAATATGTTTTGTTGTGCAAATGGAAGGAAGTGCGTTGATTCGTGAAATTCGGAGAAAGGTTCATTTGATATCTGATTTCATTGTGGATATGGTACTTTTCGTGAGTCACGATTTAGGAAATGAATTATGTACATCTTATGTGCAATTGTAAAAGATTAAACAGGGGAAACATTGATTGTTTTGCATCGTGAATTAGACACTTCTAGTAGTCTATTTTGTTTTCAGAACACTTCTTTTTTTTATTATTTCTTCCTATCAATATGGCGAAAAGAGCTCGATAGAGCACACGTTTTTTTTATTGGGCTAGATTCTGTTTTAGCTCGAATTTATGCTTGAATTTGTTCTGGACTTATTTTTACAAACCTCTCAAATAAATCTCTAAAGCGTTTTTCATATTAAGTGCTCCACGCCTGCATAATTGTGAGAATTGACCAAAATCTCAACCTGGCTTTTCTTATAAAGGTTCTAATGTAAGAAATGTCCCAAGCTCAGGATTTAGGTTGCCTTCATGTTTTGTTAGTATGGTTTTGCCCTTAAATTTAAAACATATGCGATGATTTGCTGACGAATTTGTTTGTTTTGGTTGCGCACAAATGTTAGGCGAGGGGTAGCCGGAGCCCTTCTTGTGAACCGTTCTGCCAGGAAAAACTGAAATGTCATTTTTCTGCTTTGCTTGTGTGAACATCGTGTGTTCTCTTGTCCAAGCTTTCTTGTCGTTGTTAGACCATTGTCTAGATAATCACATACACTATCTCTATAGACATATAACAAATAACAGTACCGCTTTGGCACTACGCATACATGTGTTTTATTAGAAACTTTTACCTGAATGTAAGGCTGAAGTTCTGAAGTTATTTTGTCGAAATAAGGTTCAAAGTTCCTTTTCTGTTTTTGTCGTGAAACTTACTTAATATTGTTTCAAAAATAGCATGGGTACTAATTGGCACAAGAAACTGCCTTATTTTTATCTGCTTTATGATTATATCCTGTTGTGAACTCGAAATGACAAATGATCAAGTCCTTGTAAATGAAGCTCCTCCGTAGTAGTTTTTATAGCAGTTTTTATTTCTTTTTTGCTGTTGTTGTTGTCATAAGAATTAGATATCTTCATGTTCTTTGGGTTTATATTTTTGATTCTGAGCCTTTGTAGTTCCTCTTACAAGTTTCTAAATTTTTTGAGAATCTTAGCCTCCAGTTCCTTAAAAAGGTGTTATGAGAAAACGTGCAGTATGAATAGTTTTATTGGCGAACGCTCATTAACATACAAGTTTTGGAGAAGAAATATAAGAAAATTTGAGGCTAGCGACCTTTATTTTTGTACAGTTTTGATTTGTATATTTGTACAAAAAACTAGGAAGTAAAATAGAGGGCCTTCTTTTAGGAACCCTAAAGTATCTACTTTCATTTTATCAAATTTGACGCCATGGAAAGCCAAACAGATTTGATACAGGAATGGCTAACTATTTTGTATCTATCGATGAAGGAAATATTAAACAGAGCAGTGATTAAATGAAGTCAAGACGAGCTTTTTATAAACAAAAAACAAATTTCTTTGGGTAATTTGGCGAACTAATTTACAAACAAATTTGTTTGTTACTATATAAAGTTTTTGCACATTCCGGATTGTAATAAGTTAGGCAAGAGGCCAAGGAGAGGACCAGATTTATATGAAAGGGAATCCTTGCTGGCATGAATTCAAGATATATGACTATTCCTAGATATATGAACATTATTTATTGACATCTTGCCCCCCCCCCCCCCTAAGTATGATCAACTGTTTCGTAAGCTTTACAGATGCATATTTTAACGAAAAAGCTACAAATTTCGTTAAAATTTCTTCTCGACGATTGTTTATCTTCATCATCTTATCGTGTGAAGACTCTTCCATAAAAAGGAACTGGTCAGTTTTATAAAGAATGCATTTGAATTGCGTTCTCTTACCGCAAAAACTCAAAAAACCTAGTCACGATCAGCATAAAGAAGATGTACTTTAATAAAGGTTGTAAATTTTAGCATTTCGTTCTTTTTAGTTTTGGAATTATAATTTTATTTTACAAATTAGCAGTTATGACGATGCTCCTTAAATGTGTAGCATGTCTTTGTGAGCTGAAAAGTTAAAAAAAATTGAAATTATGTTTTCTTATTTTAAAATTCAGTCTGCATGCTTTTCTGAGTATTGACATTCATGTACCCTGATCATCAGTCGAATACAATGCAATGCGGGGTTGTTTGCTGAATCAGTGCATTTTTGAAAAGTTTCGAGAGTGAAAACATGAGTGGGTAACTCTATTGTCTGGATTATGATCTGTTTTCTGCTTAATTCTTAATTCCAAGGGGTTTTACCTCGCATCTCCGTTCTTTTGTAGTCAATTTAAATGAGCTTTTGTTACGCCCAAATTTGGGCAGCTTTTAATCGTAATTATAATTCAATAAACTTAAAACTGTTTTAAAATTGCGTTAAGCATCAGAGCCAAATAGTGAAAAACATGCATTCAAATGGCTTAAAGTAAGTCGTAGGAAGATTTCTTTAGCCTGTGAACAGGCCCACCATTCAAAGCACTTCGAACAGGCAAGAAATATTCCTTGAAAATATCAGCACTAAGGAAGCTGATGGGACATGATGGGGTTGTTAAATATACGAGTTAAATATACTTACTATGATTCTTTGTTTCATGACAAATTTTATTAATTACTCCTACAAAACTGGCATCGATTATTATCATCATGATTGAAATCTCTTCCAATTTCAATCTGAGATGAAAATGCGAAGGAGAGGAAAATGCGAAGGATGAGAAGGAGGCGAAGAAACAGGGGAGCAATAAGAAGGAAACATTACAGATATAAGAGAAATAAAAACAATCGAAGAGGCATACTTACTTGAGAATCAACATAACAGTTCTGGTCTGCTTGTGGATAAAAAGTGAACACATCTTGTCATTACAATTGAAGGAAATGTTTCGCTTTTTATCAGAAAATCGTATTTAAGTTATGCATTTATTTTATGGTAACTACCTATGAACGGTTTTGAAATTGAGCAAATTAAAAAAATTTGGAAAGCAAACATTAAAAACTCGGACTATGGAATCCTAATAACAAGGTGTGTTGCTGATATCCTTTTCTAATTGGCCTAGAAATCTGATTGGTCGAGTGTAACAATAAATGTTTTATTCTGTTTCTAACTTTTCGTACTCTGTTTTGCCTAAAAGAGCGAGAGTTCTGCACAAAATTGGCGAGCAGCATTTGCGATTATTGAAACGAAGCACAAAATTCAGTTAAAAGACTTCCAGAAGGTAGTTTGAAATCTTTTTGTGCTCCAACTGGTTCGGGTAAAACGTTTTGTTTTGCTTTTATCTCGGAGATGTTTTTATTGTTGAATGTTGGTGAAGAAAAAAATAAAATTGTTGGTGAAGAATTGTCGAAGGAACGAATGCCACCATGGAAACCAGAGAATGAAAGTCGTGCATACTGATACCAATGGGAATACCTGATAACAGAAAGGCGAGAGAGAAAGAACGAAAAATCATCATTAAACTGATGATATTTAGATATTTTGCAGACCAATAATTATCAGAACGAGGTTGCTAAATATGACCAGTTTTTTAACTGTAAGTTTACGAGTCTCGATGTGGCGGCTACAAGTCTAATTGGTGGCATAAGTTCCACTCCACCCATCAGTGGTTCCACCATGGCTGTATTTGCTATTTTTTTATTGAATTGAATTCAGTGATATATGATATGGATGTGGGTTTTTTCTTTCTTTTCAATCTTTTTTTCAACGAGGCCAATGCTCAATATTCATAACCAAAACTCTCATTCATTAAATATTTTCGCAAGAAACAGAACAAAGTTCAGTATTATATTCTGGAATCGATCACAAAAAATGTCAGACTTTGTGCCAAGAATATTGATATTTGAATCTGTAAAGCAAACATCGAGTTGCGCAATATTGTGTTTTGAAAATTCTTTTTCTGAATTTGGCATTTAACTGCCATTTTAAATAATGTTTTTGTAACTCCCTTGTTTGCTTCCAATGTTATACAATATTTAAAGGCCAAACATTTTTTGTAAGAAGCAATATACGTGATCTTGATCGTTAATGATTGTTAAAGGCCTTAAGTACAAGTAATGTATGGATCTTTAATGTATAATGTATAAGTTTCGTAATGCATAAGAAAGTCTTTTGTTCTTTATTACCAAGATTATCTCCCAACCTTTTTTAAACGAAACTTAAACACTATTTTCTTTACATTTTGTTAAGCCAAAAATATTTTCAAAGCACTGAGACTCGAAAAAAATAATACAAAGCAATTCTGATTGCACAATTTATAAATTAAGTAAATTATTAAGAAAAAAAAAGAATTTATCAAATCTCCCAAAAAATTAAAATCCAACAATTTCAAACTTTTTATCTTTCTACCAAACACTCACTTCTTGAAGGAGATCGTAATTTTACTTCAAGATGGAATTTTGAAGTAAATAGCTCTTTGCAAATGATTGGTTCTTTGCAAATGATTGAATAAGATGATCAGGGACCGGTCATTAAACATAGAGGAGAATGGGGTTCTTAAGATTTTAAAAAGTCTGCAAAAGTTTTTTGCACCAAAGAAAGGGGGCCCTTCGAAATAACTGACTGACTTATAAGCAGGTGTCAGGAAGAGTCTTGAAAATTTGTTATGTCAAACAAATTCCTCCTCCATCCCCCCTCGCCATATTTAATGACCGTTACCTCAGACACGGATATTTTATATTTATTTTAAATCTCTTTCCAAACAACCGAGTATGAAGAGCAACATCTTTAACCCTTTTACCCCCGGGAAAGGCCATATGGCCTCTTGAAAAACAACCTAAAACGTCATTTTTCAGGAGGTAAATACAGACATAACTTCATATTAATCACAGATATTTCAACGTAACTCCATGTTTTGAATTAAGTTGTTTTTAACCTGCAAAATATAATTTAGATGGGATTTCCCTGTTAATTGGAAATAAATCCGGAGGCATGAAAGGGTTAATATATTTTTCAAGAGAATGGAGTGTTGTGGAAAGGTTTTTTGATTTTTAAATTTGTTATCATATATTTTTAGATGCCAAAGATTGAATTTCGTTCGAATGCTAAGCCATCTTTGTATCAATATCCTGAACCATTAGAGCCACCCAAGAAAGAGGAGAAAGCAAAGGTTAGTTGTGTCTGATTTTTTAAAGGAAACTGTAACAAGTAGTAACGAGTCATATTGTTTAACAACGGGCTTTAGGAAAAGTAAAGTTTGTATTTTATTCCCACTTCGATTTTTCTCATTCAACCTATCCTATATTTCGTGTTTTTATTTTGTCACGTGGTTTAACAGGATCTATTTGTATTAATTTGAATTAATACGAAATGGAACAAAAAACGTTCACCCATTTGAAATTCAACATTAGGAACCCACTAATAAGACACCGCCGGTTTTTGAAAATCAGCCTGTTTAACTTCTCAACATTTTGGTAAATTAGATAGAGTTGGGCTGATATATGCTGCCAATAATGCGATAGAAAGGTCATAGCAACATTGTTCTATAATTTAAAATTATTTCCATCATTTAAGTTAACTCTTTTAATAAAATGTCAAAAATGTTTTGTAAATTTTTACCAAAAATCATCCTGTGGTTTCTTATCAATCAGTTTTTTATTGGCGGGTTCTTACTGTATAACTAAAAGTATAATTCCTTTTTAATCTTCAAATTTTTTTTGAGTTGAATGTTGATATCAATGCCGGAATTAAGAAAAATGATAAAGTGATGATTTAAATACCTGATTTTGAGGCATAGGTTTTCCAAAAGAATTGTGCAGAAGTTTATTGTTAAATACAACAGTAAAAACCGCATATAAGAGCCTTATATTTTAAAAGGTGAGTGTAAGTTGAGCCTAACAAAGCATATAAGGTGAGCCTGGCAAAAGCTCTTAATTTTTTTTTGTGAAAACATGCAGGGTAAAAGTTCTTAAAAGTTGTGGTTCTTGCATTCCGGTTTTTACTGTATGACATTCCTCTGTGACATCTTTAGCCATGTGAAGAGACAAGAATTAAGAAATGTTGGATTTCATATTTAGTTCGTTGTGATTTGATACAATTGACCCTATTCCTGTAGCTTATGAAAGCGTAAAATGTTTAAACCCTTTCACCCCAAGAAGGGCCATATGATCCATTGACAAACAACGTCATATTTTCAGGAGGTAAATGCGGGAAGAACTTTATATTAATTTCAGATATTTCAACGTAAGTTTATCTTATAAATTAAGTTGGTTTGCATGCGCTACCCCCTGCAGAAGTAAACTTCCATATGATTCACCGGTTTAGCAGAAATGAATCGGGGCGTTAAAGGGTTAGCACCTCAAAAATTAATTTTGAAATTCATATCACTTGGATTCAATTGGAATTTTGGAGTCAATTGGAATTTTGATTATCGAACACAACACATTTGTAAAGAGAACGACCCAAAGCTATTCTTTTACCAACAACGTTTTCGTTTATTTTGTTCAGAATATTTCAAAATTATTTTGCACCAGTAAACCAAAATTTACAAATCACAGGTCTGTGATTTTGAATGCTAATTTTCGGGAAAGTATTTGAGCAAGCTAATGTTTGAAGCGATGGCAGACACCATCATCATAAAATATAGACTTTAGTATTAGGAAATCTTAAAGGGCCCAGCTGGAATTATATATTTTACCAGTGCAGCATTCTTCCAAGACATTGATGTATTATAAGAGCGGATCCTTGACAGATAATAGTTTTCAAAACATATCCGTATCATTAACTGTGAGAAACAGTATGCTCTGCTCTTTTTTATGCTCAAACTAATAACCTCTTTCGGTATTTAGGCTTTTGCGGAAGCGGTTTACAACACTGCTAGGACAAAATTGACAAAATAGGCCTTTGCACTGACAACTAGCTTTCTCTTAAAACCGTTACTATAGTTCACGGAGCAATTTGTGGTTTTCTTCAAATGCTGGCCGATGGCGGAGTCTTTTTGATGAGATTTGCCGTTTAATTCTTGTTTTGACATTCTAAAATTGTCTGGACTTATTGCTGGGCTTTTATGCAACTCATATCTTTCCGCCTAAAAGACTGGCCTCTGTTTAGGAATAGTCGCTCAAGTTAAACTTTTTTGAAGTCCCAATTTTTCTCTTTAATTTGTCAGTGGAGTTCATAGCTCGAAGTTTGCCTGAGTCGATCAAAATACGCTAGTCCCAAAATATTTTACTAAGACGAGGTTGACTGCAGTATTTTTAGAATTCTGTTGAGTTTATTATAGAGTAAACCAATGACGATAAAGTCTTATCGTAAACAGCGATGTTATTGCAGCCCAAAAATGTCTTAGCGGCTGGCCTTGATTTCATTGAAAGCTCACGAGTTTAGGTTAAATTGCTTATTAAAGTTTGTTTTTTTGTCCAAGAACCCACGGCTAGCCCTCAGCACTGAAGTTTCGTAGCTTTTCGAAAATTTCAGAAGAAAAGATTCTTTCAAGAGTTTTTAAAGTTCCAAACAAAACAAAACAAACATATTCAGTAACATATCCAAACTGAAAGAGCGTTTTTAATTAGCACGGGACAAGAATCTGCCTATACATCTATATAGGCTTGTTTCCATGTAGCCGTAACTGCCTGCGGCAAATTTTTTAATGGAAGCATACTCATTGTGATGATTGTGGCTGCCAGGGGCGGCATGTGCTCTTGAGGCTGCTCAAAAGTTGAATTTGAATCAACTTTCACGCCATTTACGGCATCTTAGAGCCAACTTTTTTTTAATGGAAACCTTAACCTCAACCTTAAAAGAGTCAGACAATTGCCGCAGGAGACATACTGTAGGTGTGCCAACCTACAAAAATATGCCCTATGAAAATATGTGCCTGCCTATAAAAAAGACATACCCCATTGTAAAATTTACAACAACCCCTGTCTATCAAGTGTAATATACCCTGCCTTCAAACTGTATACCCCATAGTAAAATTCTCACGAAGAAAGTTGCGAAAACGATACCCCATCGTAAATTTATCCTCTGAAATAGTGGACCCCCCGGGAACTTTATCAGAGAAAAAGAGAATTCGACGTTATTTTTGTGGACCTTTGATAAGCAAAGAATCATCATTGATCAACTGAAATCGCTTTAAGTGGACAGAGTTAGTTATGTTTTTGAACGTTCTAACATCTGTGGGAAAGTTTATGGTAAATGGATTCGTTTTATTGTATAGAAAGAGAACCATTGAAAGCGAGCCAGTTCATATTTTGGCGCATTGTTCTTCATTTAAAATTTAACAAAGACAGCTATTTTGGATTCATTGGAACACCTGAAATAATACTATGCTGGAGTTTTTACAGTCAACTGTCTGATACAACTGTCAACATGAAGGCAGAGTACCGCAAAACAGCCAAGCAAAAAAGATATACGCCGTTTGCTTGGAAATGAAACACAATATTTTTACCGTATTTTTCAACAGCAACCATCTCAAACAGCCAACGACAGCCAAAACGAAAGTAATCAAAAGCTTCCAAGAACAAAAGATAATCCACAAAAAGATCCGTTTGTGGAATCTTCTGTGAAAAAAGTTCCCCTACATGAATATGTAACTAACGCATTTCGGATGAAGATTTTAGCACTGTCAGTATGATATAAGTAATCTTCTGAGTACAAATTTTTTTGTTCTTTTTGCATACTGCTATCTTTATGCGGAGCGGACAATTAAGTTTTTATCACTGACACTGCAGCTTTTTGATTCAAAATAATTTAGTATTTGAAAGTTTATTGTTCGTTGTAAGGATATTTTGTGACTATTGAATCGAACCACTTTGTTGCCATTCAGTTTTTACAGACCATTCACAGTGTCGCTTCGTATGTGACGGCTAAAAGAGGATCAAAACAAATATATAGGGACATGAACGGCTTTATTGACTGGAAACCGAATTCTTTTTCGATTGGCTAGAAAAATTAAAAATTTCTTTTTTAGTTTATATGAAAATATGATTTTAAGGCTTTGAGGCATAACGTCATTGTATTTTAGACTTCTATGAAGTCTACTTCGTGCCTTGATCGCCCAAAAATTTATTGTCAAAACACTGACTCTGGGGAGAAAACTGATTTTTTCACATCCAAGCATTCCAAGGCACAATTTGGTAGATACTAGATCACAGAGGACATAATAACACACACCATCTCTAGATATATGACAAATAACAGTTCGTTCTTAAAAAGTATTTTTAAATTCGTATTTTCAGAACGAATAATATTTGTCATGCATCTAGAGATGGTTGTGCTCCTATTCTTGCTCTGTTTAACATTATTTTACGTGGTGGTATAGACGATAACAATCGTCGTATAATAATGATGATAATAACGCGATACTTTGTTTTAAGTTGGCTCACATGTCACTGCGGAGGAAAATACCCTGCGGAGTATCGACCTCAGGGAAAAAATACTCCGCAGGGTATTTTCCTCCGCTGTGATATATTTTTTACTGATCAACGAAACAAAATAGACTTGGAGCAAATCTAGCTAATTAAGGCCAACTATGAATAGAGCATACGATATTACTAATCTGCTAAGGTTTGTTTACACCCAATTCCAGTCATGTCATCAATCTTTTGATAAAACTTCTTTTTATTTTCTTAAAATATTTCGTGCCATGAAAACTTGTGCCATGAATGCAAAATTAAAATAATATCAAAACTTCTCAAGAGTATTGTAACGTGACTTGAAATGGGTAAAGCAAACCTTAACCTATTAGGTCTATTACAATGGTTAGTTAAATAAAATGTGTTTGAAATGAAATATTTACTAGAATCCCAAATCAACAATAAAGTTTCTACGCATTCTACAGCTACAGCTAATACTTCGAATTTATATTTTTCTTGATATTTATTTTGATATTTTTGATTTGTAATTTTTAAATATTTTTTATAATTCAGGTATCTACTGCTATTCTATCAATTACTGCCAAGGCAAAGGCCAGGGCCAAGAAATCCAAAGATGATGAAGCCATGGACGTTGTAAGTATTGGCCTTTTCACGCATTATCGTCATAATCAATTTATTTTATAGAATACAATTCAATAACCTGAAAGAGTTGCATTCTATGCAACCCAAGAAAAGCTGACGTCTAACTAGCTTGGGTCGTTATCGTGGATTAGTCTTTTTAATATCAATGTGCGAGAGAGGGAGAGAGGGAGAAGGGGGATTCAAGAGGGTTCTTACCGGGTAACCCATACAATTCTTTAAATTTTCTACTCTTCATTTTTTTTGTTTTCTGGAAATTCTGGATTCCATTTTTTAAAGACAATCTTCAAAGATTAAATGTGTTTTTAATATTAAAATGCAATTTGTAAGAAAGAAAATCATAATATTTTAAGTTTTTTTTGAAAAAATTAACGATTTTTGTGACAATAAAAGAGTTAGTTCAACAGAATTTTCAAATGACTAATAAATAATTAAATAGCAAACGAATAGATAAAGAAATAGACTTTTTTCGTTTTTATTTGATTCAATTTTTATTACTGTCTAACATAAGCAACTATAACTAACTATAAATCTTTTGTGTCCATTCTATTTTGTTTTTTGCCTAATGTAAACTTTTCTAAGTTTAAAATTGTAATTTTTGGGGGGAGAGACGTTAATGTTTTCCTTCAATGTTGATTTTATGCTCTCTGACTTCGTCTTGATGAATATTGTACTGAAAGTAGGTTTGAATTACTGTAAATATCACATAAACAACGGGGTGTGGATGTGGGTGCCGGAACGAGGAATGAACGGAGATGAAGCTATGCGAAAGTAAGAGGGGACAAATTTGCTTTTTTTTCCCCGTGTTTCAGTCCATTGTTTTCCTTCGTTGCCTCGATATCCACCAACGTGATTGTCCTACAGCACTCATTATTAGAAACAAAACATTGTTCGGTAAACAAAAAATTGTTCCCATAAAAAATAATCCGAGTTGTTTTTTACAGCTCACAGTTTTTGGACCTAAGAAGTCCATGTGAGATAAGAAGCTTAGACCTATTATTCTTGTGAGCAAGCTTCGGCCTTTCCTGCGCTGTCTAAGGATAGGATTGTCACTGCAGAAGAATGTTTTGTGGCCACAACGGAAGAGGTTCATGGTAAGAAGAACCTAACTTACTCTTTGAACTTTTGTGAAATTTTACCTGATCACTGCTGGTCAAGTGATCAAATTTTTAACAATGATTTGAGATATGAAAGACAGGTAAATTGAATTGGAAAATGAACAGAGCTGAATGCAAGAAATCCACAGAAAGGCAGACCGAATGTCAAATTGCAACAATCCTTCAAATTTCAACAAATACATTTGTCATGCGTTACACTTTTTCATTTTTCCGATTTACAAGCACTTGCAGAGTTGAGACAAAGAATCATAGGATTTCCAGCAACTGATTGGGCATCCAAGATAGCGTACATTCAAACAGCAAGTGAAAAAAGTTTTATTTTGAAGTTTCAAGACTCTTTTCGACAGCCTTGACAAAAATGACACATTTTTTAGCATTAACGTCAACTTCCAAGTTCAAGTGTCCATAAAATGAAAAATAAACTAGATCTTGAACAGAAATTTGAGATAAGAAGTGCCATTAAACGTTTTAGGGAGTTTCCATAAATATATTCATCTTAATCATCTGAATGTTGTCCCGATACTGTATATAGTTTTTTGAATATGGATTTTAAAAGTTTGCTCAGTTTTACCGTTAACTCAGACATACTGTTTCGTTTTTAGAAGTCTTGGGCGAGGTAACGTGTGACGTCATACCGAAAACTCGTTCACAAGCATGAATAGGGTTCACGCCAGAAGCAATGGGGCGCTCCTCTTGAAAATGAAGGCATTTCGTTGTTACGGAAATGATTTCCAACCAAAATTGAGCCGATGACGTACAGGAAAGATAATATTATTTTACAGGAACGATTTTACCAAATCTGGGTTAAAATTCAGATTTGAGTAGTTAGCAAAAATCTTTTAAAAATCCAAAACTTGAGTACCTGACATGCATTTGGTGACGTTACCCTAGTGTAATACCACGTCTCGTTATTTCTGACTTCATTTAGCAACTATGGGGTCAGAGTATAAGTTATAAGGAATTTTGAGTTATAAATTGAAGGTGTATTGTCCAAGTAATAATAAAAGAATTGCAAAGCAAGACATATGATGTAATACTAACTCACGTTATTTCTTATTGCGTCAACAGCACCACCAGCACTTGGCAAGAGTTTTAAACGTTATAACTATAATTTGGAGATGAGATTTTAAGCGATCCCTGCCTTTATCTTTCTCTCCATTTGATTCTTCAGAAAGCACTGGGTACAAATCCATTAGTAGCAAATTAAAGGTGCGGGTGGGTTTGAAAAAACTGGGAAGCACACCTCTGTGCATATGAAGGTCAAGTACCCCCCCCCTTCCCCCGGGACGGTGGTGCGTATGTTGTATAAAATTTTTGGTATCTTTTTTCGTTATCAGTGTGCTCCGTTCATTATGGTGCGCCTTCATTTCTGTCCCATAAATAATATCAATAAACGGTGCTCCGGGGGGTACTCCCTAACGCTGACAAATACGTTCCCCTCATATGGATGGGTTTTGCCTCAAATTTTCTCCACAGCTGGGTCCAATTTTTGCTTTAAACGTCTAAAAACTAAGTATTAAAATCAGATTTCCTTAAAATTGGATGTAGAATGTATATGGAGATCATAGAAATGGGTGGCTTTGTCGCTCGAACAGGATCGCCCTAAGAGGATCGCCCTAACCTATTTTGGGCCGTTTTTGATGTTGCTTGTTTTCCATGTATTCAAATTTTGGCATAAGCTTAAATATGCCTTTTACCTGCATTGAATAAAGCCAATTTTTTCTAAAATATCGAGCAAATTTTTCGTTTTTAAAATAACATTTCAATGTGCTGTGATTGACCATTGTTTATTTAGCTGTATAGACTAAAGGCTGTGATTTCATTGAAAACATAACTAGTTAACAAGAAAGAATTTATTTAAAAAAAGATTCATTCCTAAATACAGTAAAACCCCGCAAACAAGAACCTACTTTTTTACAAACAGACTGAATAGGTTCTTGTCAATTAGGGTACTATTACTATTTTTAAGGTGAAGTTCTTGTCAAAAAGATCTATATTGCTCCTTGTTGTCTAATCCCCTAGCATT
>JAYJMH010030878.1:0-17095 GCA_036873815.1 Phacellophora camtschatica
TATTAATTTTAGGTGTAATATTGTTATTGTAGTTTAGTTTAATTAATTGTTTGTAGTTTATTTATGATAAATTGTATTTTGAGAATTTAAAATATGAAACTGAACTGAACTGAGCTTGTTGTTAACATCAATTTAATAATTTTTGCTGCCAGTTTGTCACCTCTTCAATATGACTAATGTAAATAGAAATAATTGTTATTTGTCATATTTTTAGAGGTGATGTTGATAGTGATATTAATTGGTTGGTCATATGTTTATAGTAACATGGAATTGAGAAAAATCACCAAAACATCTAGCATTGCTAATTACTGTAAAAAACAACATCTGAAATACATCACACAATGGCTCGTTTAAAAAACAATTAACTTTTCAACTAGCCATAAAAAATGTACAAGAAGTCGGGGGACGAAATATGAAAAAGAAATTGACAAATACAATGAACTATGCAAAATAAAACAGAGTCCATGTCTCTATTAAATAGGACCCATACAAAGAAACATTACTCTTCACTATTATCACGTATCCACCGTTTTTTGTGTATGTAGTGTGCAAAAGCCAGGGACGAGCAGTTTTTGTAAATTTTGTTACTCTTCTTTGTTATAATGTAATTTATTTAGATTCGTGTAGGTCTTGTGTTATTTTTTTACTTTGCTTTATATTTATTTAACGGGAGTAAGTTATTCGAGGATTTTAAAGACAATTGATGCTCACAGCATGATAATTTACTTTTCAACCTGTAAATTAAGAATAAGATTACTATTCCAGTTATTTTACTTGTGATCTTTGATGATCCCTGTGTGATTTTACATAGAAGCTCAGGTGCTACATATCACGTGTTTGAACATATGGTTTTATCAGTGCTGAGTTAGTCACGGGTGGCAGGTGACAATTAGGTGGTTTTCGTAGTTTTTCTTTTGTTAAACTCATCAAAAATAGATGAGAGATGCTAATTTGATAAGAAAGATGACTCTTTTCACATGCTCAAATAAGCCAGAAATAAACATGTTTTTAAGTAACCAGCGTAAAAATTCATATTTTTGACAAATGTCATAAATTTGTTTTATTTATTTTTTGTACTGGGTAACCCAAAAAAAAATTAGCTTCGTTTGCAAGGCTGTAGCTCGGAATACCTGAGACTACAAATCTCTAATTTGGCATAAAACGACGTCAGAAGGGCAAACGTAGAGTATCAGATATCATTTAGTCATCTGCAAACACCTTTATCTGTCCAAAACATGAAATAAAAATTGCCTTAATTTCCACATATATAATTTTAAAGGTTTGAAGTTAATTTGAAGAAAGAATATTTCAGTCCATGTTTTGACATTAAAACAACCTGCTTGCTTCTATGGCGCTTTAGAAGTTTAAAATTTGAAAATATTCACTGATATAGATTTTGATTGATATAGAAGCAAGTATGTTGTTTTAATGTCAAAATGTGGACTGGAAAGTAAATGATGGTTTCCTAATTGACTTAAAAGCTCATAGATGAAGGGTGTTTTAATTTCCAGTTTTGGACATGTAAACGTGATTTTCAAAACTTTCTGGATGATATTCAAAACTCTACATTTGTCCTTCGGACATCGTTTTGTATACAATTTGAGATTTGTAGTATCACGGATTTCAAACCTCAGCCCTAGTGTAGTTTAGTTTTTGGATTACACGGTAATTAATGGATTTTTTGTTTTTAAAATTATGAATTTTACTCTCGCAAATATTTCATATGCAATATCTTTTATATATATGATCAATTGACATAAACGTCAACGGGAGAAAAGAAACTTAGAAGTTGTATTTCAACATACAATCAATACTTAATGTAGTCATCGCTTGTTTAAAAGGAGCACGGATTTAAATGTCACTCTTTCTGATTTTATTCATTTATTCATTTATAGACACGTTTGGTAACCTTGATTAAAAATGAATTTACTTATTGTCCCAGATAATAGAAAGCGAGGAATAAGCGTGCTAGTGAGTGCTTAAACACCCCTCAAGATAATAAGTGGCAGGTAGATTGAAACTCGTCCATGATAATCACACGTTGGATAGTGAATTTAATGTTGGAGTACCCACCCCTCTCCACCCTTTTTAAAGAGAATCATGCACGGAAAAGGAAAATTATTGCAGTGACGTCATTGCACCTAAAGGAGCTTGTGTAAATGTTGTAGTTAATAAGTAAATAAAGTGTTTTCGGTCGAGTTTAGCGACTTAGAAAATAACTATTTTTATTTGTAGCTATCGCAAATATATATACATTTATTAAATTTAGTACTTTGAAACCAGTTTACAATTTTTATTTATTATTCATTTTCAATACGCACAGAAAAAACAATTGCTAAATTATAAGATTGTGATAAGAGCGTTTTAATTTTCTTAGACCTTACCGCACACGGCAGATTTGTGTTTTTCAAAGACAAAGATTTGCGTCTTTCAAAGACAAGACCGTCTTTGAAATCAAACATGTTTCGAAGACTATGTACCACAAGATAAGCAACCGTAAACCGATACCGTGATGATGCTACGTGGCATTCCTCATTTCCTGCTGCTTTTCTCGCGTCTTTGAAAGACAAAAATGGCTCATTTACATAGCGAATTTGAAAATCATTCATTACTTTTTGTGATGAAAATCGTGCATTACTTTCTATGAAGAAAATCGTTCATTTAATTTTGGAAACGGAATTTAATTTTGCATCATGTTGATGTTTCTTCACTTTTTCGGTAATCAACTAATGTTTAATGTTTTTTTACTCATCCGCTATATTTCATTTTTCGCTGAGATATCTGCTGAATATTTCAGCACTACTGTCAAACACTTAGGCCTACAGTCAAACACTGCACTTGCTTATTTTTATTACATATGACATTTCAGTTATTTCAAGCACATAACTTTCTGCTTTTGTTGATGCAGGTTCCACTTCCATCAAGACAATGCATTGTTCACAATTTGTCGTTAACTGGCAATGAGAAAGAAATTTACGACTTGTTGCAACATTACTCTAAGTAAGACTCCTTGAATTTTTAAGAATACAATCATTTGTTCAATCTTGCTCTGAAGGAGCCTTAGATTTGTTACACGAGTCCTCGTTTCCCTGCGTTCTTTTTGATTTGTTGACGTCATTCCGGTCAGAAGGGACTCGTGACATTACGTTAAAAACAGGCCCTTAATTAACTGGAGTGACGTCAACAAATCAAATGACACAGGGAAATACCACAAACTCGGGTAACAAGTCTAAAGAAGCCCTGTGTACGGCAGGGCAAAATATTAGCACATTTTGTTGAATTTAATCGTGTTTACATCGTTCTCGTAATTTTATTTTCATATTTGTTCAATTTTCTTGGAAATGTATCCTGGAAATTTATCTTTTCTGATTTTTTGGTTAGAATTATGTATACACTAGTATGTATGTATATGTATGTATAAATTTATATGTATGTATAGATTGATATGTATGTATATACTAATATGTATGTAGAGACTGGTATGTATGTAGAGACTAGTATATATATATCATATTTACAGGAATATGTTGACTGCTTTTATGGAAGATAGAGGCAACAAGGCTGGCAGACATACAACATATGACCAAAGATGTCAACAAGAAAACAAAGACGCAGCAGATACGACTGTTTTGGGAAAAAATGTGGATGAACTATTAGATATGTTCGGATTATTGCACAGAAATGTAAATGCTGGTGCAATTTTGTTGATGGTATTACGATTGAGGCAATGCTGCAGTCATCTTAGTTTACTACAAGAGGTGGTTTGATAATGTTACATTGATTTCAATATGTGCAATTTTTCAAGTACTTTTCACAACAGAAATAATTGATTTCCAAACAAACACAATCCAAATCAATTTTTGAATAACAATATTTTCAAACTATCGAAAGCAGAACAATAGAACATTGAAACCGGTCATTCAATTAATATACATATAAATAATATTGAAATTTTGAAACACTAATATGAAGTCTTTTATTAAACGATTTACTACGCTGGAAAAATTTCAGATCCCACCATTGACCTTCTAATCCTTTAATAGCTATTATAACATACTAACATGCTATTATATTTTAGGTTCCTGATGCTGCTGAATTTAAGGAAGAAGGTGTCGATGTACCTTTAGAAGAACAATTCATGAACATGTCTCTTGATGCTGCGGAGGAGAATTCCAAGGTAATAACTTTTACAGGTTTTTCATATGTTTATAAATTAAATTTAGTTACCGAGAAATAATATTATAGAACTATGTTTATGAGTGTCAACGTCAAAATTAATTTAACCATTTTTTTGTTAGCAACTTCTGAGAATCAAATAGAATGTTTTTTTTACCTCCCTCTCCTTTGTACGCAAAAGAACAATAGAAAAAACTGACAATAAAAATAGATGTACGTTTTTGGTTTACACCCCCCTCTCTCTCAATGCGTACGTACTTTATGTATGCCCCCCCCCCCCTAATGCACTGAGATCCTCAGTTCGGAGTAACTGTTCCAAAATGGAGATCTGGCATCATTATTAACAAAGTCAAAAAATGTGTTTTGTTATGCTATAAAAACCTGGTACGAGAGGAAGACTTATAAATGGGTGATGTTAGATAATAGTCCAGATAATCACGCACTCCATCTCTAGAAATATGACAAATATTATTCGTTCTTTAAATATTGTCAGTAAACAATTGAAGACAATGATTTTATATTGGACGGTTTCTAACTGTAGCAAACATTTTTCCCAGGATGACTGGAATCCCAGAGAGTTCAAGAGGTCTTATGTTAGCACAAAGGTGATCATTATTTTTTAGAATTATATTTATTGCTTTCCAGTTCTGTTTATGCTTTTCTTATGTTTAGAATATAATTCTACACACGTTTGCAAAGTTGCTTTGGAAGAGTTGTAGTTTTGATATTCAAATGTTCAACTTAAAGTTTGACACCTTACTTGGCTAAATTACTTGGATAAATCGTTGACACATTACTTGGGTAAATTAGGCTACACGCATGGACGCCGGCTACACGCATGAAGGCAGGCTACACGCACGGACGCAGGCTACACGCATGGAAGCAGGTTAGGCAGTATCTACTGACTAATCTCCGAGCTGTTCTAGTTCTTTGACTTTATTTCTTTGAATTTATAAAATGCTAATCGAATCTGTGTACCTCAAAAACTGATCCTGCATTTTAAATTAAACTTCTTGCATTATCTTTGCAGATATTTTCTTCAATGTTTTAGTAATAATTTTTACATTTTATATAAACCTGAACCTTTTATATAAACCTGAACATTTTATATAAACTCTGCATTTTTCAACCCTGTTGAGTTTATGAAAAGTTTTAGAATCACATTTAGAACAAATTTTAATATTTTTTTGCTCTGCATTGCATGCCAAAACATTTTCTTCCTGTGAACAAGGCCCATGCGCTCAAAACTTTCTGCAGCAAATCAAAAGGTCCTAGTCTGCGCTTCAAAAGAATATAGATTGTTGTATGTTTCTTCATTTTTAAAATTTATATACGTCTATGTTTTCAACCTGAAAATTCCATATTCATAGTTCTCATCCAATGGAGAAATGTATTCTTAGAAGTGTTGAAAAAGCTATTTCAGGGCAATAAATTTTCTCGCAAGATGTCTTTTCACACGTTGTGGATCAGCATCAGGAATGCAAGAAATTGGCTATTTTTATTGTTTGATTATTTTATTTTGCTTCAAGTTTACCTCTGAATGGCTGTACTTACTTAACCGCATATTAAATCTTCTTCAAAAATTTTTTCCTGGTCAGGAAATATTTCCTGCAGAAGTTAATGCCAAACAATTTCCTCGCGTGCTTGAGCCCTTTTGGAGGCCTGCTGTATTGAATATTTTTAGAAACGCTTTATTTCCTTTTTAGATCAAAGGTCTTTTGAGTGAACTTCAAAACTTAGAAAAAGATCCTTCAACAGGAAGGTCGCTGAAAAGGTAAATCATTGATTTTAAAAAACTTCAAAATTATTGTATGTTGTTTTCAACATTTGCAAAAGTTTCTTCTATTAACTTTATTGCAAAATTACGTTCACAAGCAAAACCAGTGGGATCCGCAGAAAGCCAACGTTCCAACAACTGAAATTTTGTCAAATATTTTTCAAAGCAAATTTAAAGGAATGTTCACATATGTAGTTATACCATACAGTAAAAAGTTGCATTGAAGAACCTTTTGTTTTGAAAGTGAGCCTAAGAAAGGTTCTTAATTTTGGGGCATGTAACATTTGAAAATGCTCATATGAAGGAGGTTAAGCCCCGGCCAAACGACTGGATTTTTCATTGGATTTTTTTCTGAACATTTGTCAAAATGTTGGACGATGTGCAGAGGTGTTGATTTTTCTCTTTCCCACCTTCTCCAAGTCCATCTCGTAGGAAAAGTGCAGGAACAACAACAGAACCCAGATTCAGTAATACGCATGGGTGCGCTCAACAATGTTGAGAAACCGGCCAAACGACTCAACACGACTCAACAACATGTCCAAACAATGGACATTTAATCCTTTCCGTTACTTGTTCAGTAAAATTTTTGAAAGCGATCAAACTTCACTGAATAACGCTGAACAACGCTCAACACGTCTGGACAACTCTGGACAAGGTGGCCAAACGACTAGATTGTTTAATGGATTTCTGTTGAGAAAAAAATCCAGTGAAAAATCCAGTCATTTGGCCGGGGCTTTAGTCTACTTGCAAAATGCAGAGATTATATTATTTTAACTCCCAGTGACTTTTAGAATCTTTTTTTTCTATTTTTTTCAAAATTAAAGTACATTTCAGAATTTGTGATGAAAACGTTTGGGTGAAGACTCTTAAAAGTTCTGGTTCTTATATTCGTGTTTTACTGCATAATTAATACAATAATGTAATTTTGATAATATCACATTTATATATTTATATTATTTTGAAATACAGATTTGTATTATTCTTGTGAATCGTTTTGGTCTTGTGTTATATTTTGTTATTACAAACTGTATTATTATAATTTTGTTTTGTGTTCCCACCTGGTTTATCTTGCCTGGTTTATCATTCAAAATGTAAATTTTACGTTGAAACATCTCAAATTAAAATAAAGTCCGCATCTACCTCCTGGAATTTTGACATTTTCGTTGTTTAGCAATAGGCCATGTGGCTCTTCACGGGGGTAAAAGGGTTGACTTAACGGATTTTTTTCACCTTTACTCTGTAATTTATTTTTGTTTTGATTTATTCATTGTTTTATTTTTTTAAATCTCTTCAGTGTGATCGTATCGCAATGGACAAAAATGTTGGATATTATTGCATATCACCTCAAAAAAATTGGAATCAAATATGATTCTATTACTGGAAGGTAATTTAACATTTTATACTATAGAATAGAATTGTTTTTTGTTCTTCTTTCAAAGCTTCAGTCCTTCTCAGTTGTTTAGCTTTAACTTTTATTTATTGACGTTATTATCATTATTACTACTATTGTTGTTATATTTACAAGTAAATCATGATTAACTACCTCCTTTGCTTATCAATAACAGCAAAATTAAACAAGACAATTTTTGCAACAAAAAAATTGAATATTACTTATAACTTCCAAATGAACCGAGGAAGATATATGTACTATTATATTTTATAATACATTTCGGGGTAAATAATTTACAGTCAATTAAAATTTACCACAAAAAGTAATACATAACGTAAATGAAAAATACATTATAAAAGGCCAAGAAATAGCATTGTGCATATGCCAAGAAAAGGCATATGAACAATACCTACAATTGAATTGAATTATTATTGTATTTTTCGCTTCTTTTTTCTTTACCTTAGACCTTGTCCCGATTAATCAGGGTCGGTCGCCCGAATCCTTCTTCTCCATTGTTCTCTGTGTCTGTCATGTGCAGCTTCCGCTGACATGTTTAGTTCCCACAAGTCTCTCTGTTAACGTTATCCTCCCATCTTGTCCTCGGCCTTGCTTGTCCCTGTTTGCCCTTCACCACTCTCGACATAATGTCTTTCACCAGTTTTCCATCTTCAGCTCTCTGTATGTCTCCAAACCATGTTAGCCTACTCTCCCAACTTGCCGTCTCTGTGATGGTAAATACTTTTAGTTTCTTCCTGATGTCATCGTTCTTTTTCACTGTACTTATCATAAGAAACTTACTGTACTTCTTTATTCTAATTTCAGCGTTTCTCTGAAGAAAAGAAGTGAGATTGTCGAAAGTTTCAATGGCGATCCTTATGGGGTACAGGTCTGTAACATGTATTCATTCTATATTTTGATTGATAAAAAAATATATCTGTCGGCTAAAATCGGCTATTTTATGCTCAAACGTGTTGAGAATGTTTTGAAAAAAGGTATTTATAAAGCTTTATGATAATTTTATCTTCATTTTTATCACAAAATTTACATGCAAATCTGTCACTGATTTCTAGCATTTAGCGACTTTACATTACGTATACACTATAATGGAATAATGTTTTTATGACGACATAAACAATTGTTGTATAATTGTATAACGACATATATAGAACATATAATTAGACAGCTTAAAACTATTATATGATTAACAGTTAAAAATCATCATAACTATATAATTAAATATAGTATATAAAATAAAATACTCTGTGCAATGAATGTTTATATTTCAATATACACAACGTTTCGAGCATTACTCGTCTTCAGGTGAAGACGACGAGCAAGACAGGAAGACGAAGACGAGACGAGACCTGGCGACGAGTAATGCTCGAAACGTTGTCTATATTTAGATATAAACATTCGTTGTACAGAGTATTTTATTTTATTTGTATTCTCAACATATCACTCGACGTACAAAACGCAGAACAAGATTGATTTATATGTTATTATATGACGACGTACAATTATTTGTTATCAGGTTATGCTGGTATCGCTTCGAGCTGGAGGAGTTGGTCTCAACCTGATTGGTGGAAGCCATTTGTTTTTGTTAGATCAACATTGGTAAGGGCAAATGATATCTTCTGCTTTGCAATATCTAATTATGGGAACACTGCAGCTCAAAATTGCTGTACAAATACAACATATTCAGGATTTGAATCCAATATTTATTCCATCAGAATATGATTTGTAAATAAAAAAATACCGGGTAGCCCAAAAATAACTATCTCTGTTTACAGGACTGTAGCTCGAACCCTCAAAGTGAGGCTACGAATCTCAAATTATATTCCAAATGCTTGCTCGTGTATCGACTCAGTGAATCTTTTCAAATTTTAAACTCCCAAGTCGCCATTACAGCAGGAAAATGTTTTAATGTCAAAACATGGACTGGAAATTATGTTTCTCCAAATTAACTTGAAAGCTTATTGTTATGACAATAGTAATTTCATGTTTTGGACAGATCAACGTTGTCGCAGATGACTGGATGATATCCCAAATTCTAAGTTTGCCCTTCGGACGTTGGTTTGATTACAATTTGAGATTTTTATCTTCGCGGATTTTGAGCTACAGCACAACAAACAGAGATAGCTTTTATTGGGTTACTCGGTATAATCATTTAAGTGACTTGTTTTGTTGATTAAATGAATAATACGATTGATTATAAATCTTGTTATAAATGATTATAAATACTAATTATAAACGATTATAAATGATTATAAATGATTATTAATACTAATTATAAATTATTATAAATGATTATAAATATAAAAGCTTGCGTTAAATAAAGTTTTCATAATTCTGTCAATAATTTTCTTGTAGGAATCCTGCTTTAGAAGATCAAGCCTGTGATCGGATTTATCGAGTTGGTCAAAAAAATAATGTGGTCATTCATAGGTAAAAATAACATTCATATCATTCATAAAGTTCAAAAATATTTCATTATTTTAAATCAATAAAATATACTGGTTTAATAATTTGTTTAGAACTTTATATAACACGTTCCCCAGAAACTTACAATTTCGCTCTCGTAATCTTCGGAATATTTTCACAGACCTTCGATTACCCAAGAAAAACTCCTCTAATGGACAAAACATTTTTCTCTTTTGGAGGTGCTAAATTATGGAGTGGTAACCTCTCAGCTAAGTCTAAACAGGAATCTTCACTTAATAGCTTTAAACAATTTGTTTAACTTAACTATATATTTTGAATTTTAACTTTTCTTTTTCTTTTTCATTTTTAAATATTTGTTTATTCTTATTGTTATTATTGTTAATATATTCTTATATTTGTTTATTCTTTTCATAGTGTAAGTTTTTAAAAAGAGGGGCACTTGAAAATCAATCCTTGAATTAAAGGGTGACCCTACTTAAATAAATTGAAAATAATATGAATGAAACTCTAATCTAAATTGTGACTTTCTATGAACTTGATAGGCTAGGTATTTTAGATTGTGCTTAATTCTAGGGACATTTTGCATGGCAGGTATTTTTGGATTAATGTTGACAGAACTCTTCATTGAATTAATTCTAATATTACTTTTTATATCTATTAAATTGTATATATGTATGTATTAAGGCATGGCATGAAAAAGCGCAGTAATTTTTTCCAAACAGTGATCTTGCAGGAAATTTTTGTAGAATTTTTTTGAAAGTTACGTTGTTTATTATGGTAAATTTCCAGTATCTTGCTGGAAATTTGTAAGCAAAATTTGTTTGGTCGCAAGCAGAAAAAAAATTCATAGCCATGTATTAATGGTTTAGTGACCAAGTTGTCCAGGCGCTGTGTTTCGAAGCCAAACTGAACATTAGTTCGGTACCAGTTGTCAAAACTTCTAACTACGAAAAACCTACAGCCAACTCAGCTGTCTATCCTTTCGAGGCCAATAAATGGGTACCAGCTCAGCTGGAGTAAGAGGTCGTCAAACCATAGAATAGAATGAAGCCTTCCCCTACCCACCTTCCGTAGCAGCCAATGAAAAAGGAACCTTCGTGTTGCTTTTGATCCAGCGGTCGGCCTACTTGTTTACTTGGTTAAAGTGCAATTGCAACAATTTGTCATTTTAAATAATATTTATTAATTTCTTGTTTCTAGATTTCTTTGTACAGATACTGTGGAAGAAAAAATTGCCAAATTGCAGGACAAGAAAAAAGCAATCGCAGACAGTGTGTTGAAAGGGTAAAATCATTTTCCTATTTTAAAATTTCAAATTATGTTCTGTTCTTATTCTATCTTTGATTTCTTTTTACTTTTGATAAGTTAGTTTAGCATTGCAATAAAATTCGTCATTTATTATTTCTTGTCTTCATAGTTCTCCTGTTTATTTTTGTAGAGGCAAACAGAGAAAAAATAACCTAACACTCGAAGATCTCAGGTCAATGTTTGGTGTATGATGTGAGTATGTTTGATGTTTCAACGCCACAATGCAATGTGTCATACTTGTCATTGATTTATTTTAATAACACTAAAGATTGTTTTTCCATTGTTTTATTTATAGTAGGCTAAAATAAATACTTTAGCTAAATTACAGCTAATTAAGGCCTACTGAGTGATACTAGTTTTCTTTAAGTGCTTCCACTTTCGAAAATAAGATTTCCGTTTCTCTTTTCTTTTTTCCTTGGGTTTCCTTTTAACCGTTCTCCAAATTTCCTGTCGATTTCCTTCCACGCATAAACATGAATTTCAACCCCTAACTACTCTCATTTCTGTAAATTATAGTGTAAGAACAGATCAAGATTAATGAAAGAACAGTTTTAAATTCATATAGAACAAGTTTTAAATTCATGTGGAACAAGTTTTAAATTTATAATTCATGAACTTAAAATCTACAACTTCACATTTTTTGTGAGAAAATATTTAGTTGATAATTGACTATTGATTTGCATCTAATAAAAAAATACCCTGAGTTGCCTTGTGGTTGCAATAACAACTACATTAACAACAACAACAAAGCTTGAAAGAGCTGTAACCATAGAAATATGATTGTACCAAGACTGACAAGTTCTTTTATTACTTTCAAAGTAAAAACATTATTTACAATTTTGTGAAAAATCATGAAATTAACGAAATCAAATATAAATTCTTGAAAAATGTATGTATAAACTTTCTTCTAATTTCATTAAAATTGTTATTCATTAATTTTTTCCTTCAGCATGCCAGAATTTCTAGAATTTCCTCTTGAAATTTTCTTTCACATGGAAGTACTACTAAAATATCCACAACAACATCTACAACAAAATTTTTGAACGAATGTAAGAACGTTGTTTTGATATGAAACACTTTGTTTTTTATGGATAATTTTTGAATTTATTTAAAATAAATATATACTAAATTTGATTGATTTTACAAATATATCAATAACGTTGTTTTTCGGCCATTGGACTAATTTGCAGTCCAAGGTCTTAAATTTGAGTCCCAAATGGCGCTATTTGCAACCGGACAAGTAGCGGACATGCCCTAAATGACCAGAAAGAAACAACGTTGTTAATGTTATTACTTATAGAGGCATCGGCACACGAATAAATTTATCAGAAAAAATTAGTAAAGTTTCTGCAAAGCTTGTGAATGTTCAACATTTGAACCTTCGCATTCGAATCCGATTTCGTCATTCTAATTCGAACCAAATATTTTATTCAAAAATAGGCCCAATGTCAAATCAATTAGCTTTGGAAAGGTTTCTTTTGAACGGTTCATTTACACTTTCTCGGCGGGCCGGCGCTAATTTATGCCCGCGTTACATGCTCTACAAATAGTTTCACGACCGCAGTAACAATAATTATTTTATGCGTTTGTCTGACACAATTTCTATAGTTTTCTAGGTGATGTATTTTTTTAATTAATCAATGAATATTGATATCATCGATGTCATGAAAATTATTATTGGACTGATGTAATAATATATCAGATAGCTTTATGTAATAGTTTAATAATATTCTCAGCTAGTTTGAATTCCACATATCTTAAATCATTATTTAGAAATTGTTTAACGTTAATGCTTTCTTCATAGTTTTATTAAAATTCATATTTTATTGCCATGTACAGATATAAATGACTTTATTTTAGCAAATAAGTTTTGAAAAGACTCGTTTACAACTCAAAAGTAAGAATACAAAACCTTACCATTTAAGACAAAAACATCCATTTTCGAAAGCCCCGTTTTCAGATTAGCAGTAAGGCTATAACGTTACAATTTTAGCCCAGCTTATCCAATTTCGAAAATCCTGGTCTGTAGATCACTCCGAAGGCCGTGGCCTTACCATTTTGAAGAATATTTCTAAATTCGGAAAAGCTAGTTTTCAGCCCAAAAATATGAATATAACCTTACCATTTTAGCCAAAAGTATAAAAATTTGAAAAGGCCGATTTTAATCTGAAAAGAAAGGCTATAACCTTAATTTTAGCCAGAAATACCCAATTTCGAAAATCCTGGTTTTACAATCAAAGGTAAGGCTTTGGCCTTACCATCTTAGCCAAAAATGTCTACATTCGCAACAGCCTGTTTTCAGCTTAGCAGTAAGGCTATAGCCTTACCATTTTAGCCAAACAACCTCCAATTTCATAAAGGCTCGTTTTCAGCTAAAAGGTAAGGATGTAACCTAACCATTTTAGCGCAACAATTATAATTTTAAAAATCTCGTTTTTGGCTCAAAAATAAGGTTATAACCTTGAGATTATAACAAATAACATCCAATTTGAAAGAGCCTCGTTTATAGCCAAAATGTAAGGCTATAACTTTACAATTTTAGCGAAAAATCTGCAATTTCAAAAGGCCTCGCTTTCAGCAAAATGATAAGGCTTTCCAATTTTAGGGAGAAATCTGCAATTTCAAAAGTCCTCGCTTTCAGCAAAAAGGTAAGGCTATAACCTATCCATTTTTGCAAAACATTTATAATTTCGAAAAGCTCGTTTTTGGCTATAAAATCAGGTTATAACCTTGAAATTTAACGAAAAATAATCTAATTTCAAATCCTCTCGCCTTAAGCTCAAATGAAAGGCAATAGCCTTACAAATTTAGCGGAAAATATCCAATTTCAAAAAGACGTATTTTCAGCTAAAAAATAAGGCTATAACCTTGCAATTTTAGCCAAATAACATCCAATTTCAAAAGGTCTCGTTTTCAGCAAAAAATTAAGGTTATAACCTTGCAATTTTAGCCAAATAACATCCAAAATGCCTCGTTTTCAGTATAAAAGTAAGGCTATAACCTTACCATTTTAGCCAAATAACATCCAATTTCAAAAAACATCGTTTTCAGCTGAAATGTAATGCTATAACCTTGCAACTTTAGCCAAATTTTCAAAGGGCCTCGCTTTAATCCAAAACGTAAGGTTATAACCTTACAATTTTAGTGAAAAGTCTCCAGTTTCAAACAGCATCGTTTTCAGCTGAAATGTAAGGCTATAACCTTGCAATTTTAGCCAAATAACATCCAATTTCGAAAAGCATCGTTTATATCAAAAAAGTAAGGTTATAACCTTACCATTTTAGCCAAATAACATCCAATTTCAAACAGCATCGTTTTCAGCTGAAATGTAATGCTATAACCTTGCAACTTTAGCCAAATAACATCCAATTTAAAAAAAACAATGTTTTTAGCTAAAATGTAAGGCTATAACCTTACAATTTTAGTGAAAAGTCTCCAGTTTCAAAAGACCTCGTTTTCAGTATAAAAGTTAGGCTATAACCTTGCTATTATTAGCCAAATAACATCCAATTTCAGACAGCATCGTTTTCAGCTGAAATGTAATGCTATAACCTTGCAACTTTAGCCAAATAACATCCAATTTAAAAAAACATTGTTTTTAGCTAAAATGTAAGGCTATAACCTTACAATTTTAGCGAAAAAACTCCAGTTTTACAAGGCCTCGTTTTAATCCAAAACGTAAGGTTATAACCTTACAATTTTAGTGAAAAGTCTCCAGTTTCAAAAGGCCTCGTTTTCAGCAAAAAGGTAAGGCTATAACCTATCCATTTTTGCGAGACACTTATAATTTTAAAAACTCGTTTTTGGCTATAAAATCAGGTTAAAAATTTGCAATTTAACCAAAAATCATCTAATTTCAAAACTCTCGTTTTTAGCTCAAATGCAAGTCAATAACCTTACGAATTTAGCCTAAATTATCCAATTTCAAAAGGCCTTGTTTTCAGTATAAAAGTAAGGCTAAAACCTTACCATTTTAGCCAAATAACATCCAATTTCGAAAAGCATCGTTTATTGCAAAAATGTAAGGTTATAACCTTACAATTTTAGCAAAAAGTCTCCAGTTTAAAAAGGCCTCTTTTTCAGTATAAAAGTAAGTCTATAACCTTACCATTTTAGCCAAATAAAATCCAATTTCAAACGGCATCGTTTTCAGCTGAAATGTAATGCTATAACCTTGCAATTTTAGCCAAATAACATCCAATTTCGAAAAGCATCGTTTATAGCAAAAACGTAAGGTTATAACCTTACCATTTTAGCCAAATAACATCCAATTTCAAACAGCATCGTTTTCAGCTGGAATGTAATGCTATAACCTTGCAACTTTAGCCAAATCACATCCAATTTCGAAAAGCATCGTTTATAGCAAAAATTTTAGCAAAAAGTCTCCAGTTTAAAAAGGCCTCGTTTTCAGTATAAAAGTAAGGCTATAACCTGACCATTTTTGCCAAATAACATCAAATTTAAAAAAGCATCCTTTATAGCAAAAACGTAAGATTATTTTAGAATATTTTAGAGTAAGATAACAATGTTTTCAGCTAAAATGTAAGGCTATAACTTAACAATTTTAGCGAAAAAACTCCAGTTTCAAAAGGCCTTTTTTTTAGGTAAAACGTTAGGTTATAACCTTACAATTTTAGCAAAAAGTCTCCAGTTTCAAAAGACCTTTTCAGTATAAAGGCAAGGCCAAATAATATCCAATTTAAAAAAGCATCGTTTATAGCAAAAACGTAAGGTTATAACCTTACAATTTTAGCGACAAGTCTCCAGTTTCAAAAGGCCTCGTTTTTAGTATAAAAGTAAGGCTATAACCTTTCAGTTTTAGCCAAATAACATCTAATTTGAAAAAGCATCGTTTTCAGCTAAATGGTAAATCTATAACCTTGCAATTTTAGTGAAAAATCTCAAGCTTCAAAAGCCCTCGTTTTCAGCTAAAAAGTAAGGCTATAACTTTCCAATTTCAGCCAAATAACATCTAATTTCACAAAGCATCGTTTTCAGCTAAAATGTAAGACTGTAACATTGCAATTTTAGCCAAATAACATCCAATTTCGAAAAGCATTGTTTATAGCAAAAAGGTAAGGTTATAACCTTACAATGTTAGCAAAAGTTTCCAGTTTCAAAAGGCCTCGTTTTCAGTATAAAAGTAAGGCTATAACCTTTCAGTTCTAGCCAAATAACATCCAATTTCAAAAGGCCTCGCTTTCAGCAAAAAGGTAAGGCTATAACCTATCAATTTTTGCAAAACATTTATAATTTCAAAAAGCTCGTTTTTGGCTATAAAATAAGGTTATAATCTTGCAATTTTACCAAAAATCAACTAATTTCAATACTCTCGTTTTTAGCTCAAATGCAGGTCAATAACGTTACGAATTTAGCCTAAATTATCCAATTTCAAAAAGACGTATTTTCAGCTAAAATGTAAGGCTATAATCTTGCAATTTTAGCCAAATAACATCCAGTTTCACAAGGGCTCGTTTTCAGCAAAAAAGTAAGGTTATAACCTATCCATTACTGCGAGACACTTATAATTTTGAAAAGCTCGTTTTTGGCTATAAAATAAGGTTATATTCTTGCAATTAAGTCAAAAATCATCAAAAATTAAGGTACTCTCGTTTTCAGCTCAAATGCAAGGCAATAACCTTACAAATTTGCATAAATTTTCCAATTTCAAAAAGACGTATTTTCAGCTAATAAGTAAGGCTATAACCTTCCAATTTCAGCCAAATAATATCTAATTTCACAAAGCATCGTTTTCAGCTAAAATGTAAGGCTGTAACATTGCAATTTTAGCCAAATAATATCCAATTTCGAAAAGCATCGTTTTCAGCTAAAAAGTAAGGCTATAACCTTCCAATTTCAGCCAAATAACATCTAATTTCACAAAGCATCGTTTTCAGCTGAAATGTAATGCTATAACCTTGCAACTTTAGCCAAATAACATCCAATTTCGAAAAGGCCTCGTTTTCAGCCAAAACGTAAGGTTAAAACCTTACAATTTTAGC
>JAYJMH010030889.1:0-17094 GCA_036873815.1 Phacellophora camtschatica
ACCAAAAATGGAGACATTTGAAAAAGTTCTCCTTTTTGAAAAAAGACCGATAGCGTTGTTTTTGTGAAGCAAATGTGAATTTCACAGCGTTTCTAATCATTTTCATTTGAGAACGAATCAGTCTGAACGGGGACATAAACAAGCTTCGTTTTCAGCAGCAAAAACGGATCAAAATGATTACGTTCATTTCGGCCTAAAATTGTTATCGCACGCCATCACACGCCTAAAATCGTCAAGGCGTGCGAATTGCCGCACAACCACTAAGATTCATATGTACAGGCCTGAAAGAGTTTCTAAGGTCTTTTGAGGAAGAAAAGATTTGGGAAATTTTAAAAAACCAATTGCCCTAGAAACCTTGGTAGAAATTGCCTTGATTTGTTCTTCCCAGTCCAGGGAGTTATCTATCTGAACACCAAGTATATTTTTTTTTGGACAACTTCAAGTTCCCTATCACGAATTTTCAAATCCAAATTTAGATTTCCATTTTTTTAAATTTTATGTTTTTGCTTAGTGGAAATAGCATGGAGTTTGTTTTCGTGACATTTAGGGGAGAGTTTATTGCCCATTAACCAATTGTCCAATCGTTTTAGATCATTATTAATGGCCCGATTCAGCTGAGTCATATCCTTTGATTGGTGGCACATACTTGTGTAGCATACATGGATACTACAGAATCTTGGAGCGCTTGTGTAAGGTCATTGATGTAAATAAGAAAAAGCAGAGGGCCAAGGCATGAGCCTTGTGGTATGCCCATTTTAATGTCGTTGATGTTTAAATCAATACCATTAACCTTACAGAACTGTTTTCTATTAGAGAGGTAGGATCTTAACCAAGAGAGCTCTCTCTCTCTGACAAACTTTGTAATGTTTAAGCTTATCACAGAGAATTTCGTGATTGACAGTATGAAAAGCTTTTTTTAGGTTGATAAATACCAGTCCAACAAACTTACCATGATCTAACCCACTGTACCAGCCGTCAGTGTTCTTTAGGAAACAAGTTACTGTTGAGTGAAGAGACCGGAAACCAGACTGTTCAGGAGACAGGAGATTATTTTGTATCAAAAGGAGTAGGATAGTACAGGCATCCTCCCTAGACAGATGTTAAATAATTGCAAATATTTTTGGCAAACTTTGTGTTTCCCTCTGGATTGAGATGCATTCCAGCATGGAGTAAATGCCAGCGCAACTTTAAGCAATGATTTTTGCAGGGGATCCTCGTAAAATGAAAGTCCAAACATTCTCTTTAAATTTGATCATGCCAGTAATGTCCTTGTTTGTAAATTTATGTTTAATATTACTAAAGCATTTAAAGAAACTGCTTTACAAGATAATAATGTAGAAATGAATTTACTTTATTTTAATTAAACATATTGGAAGGTTATACTAAAAATGCTTTGGCTAACACTTTTTCCTTTTAGTTTCATTTTATTACTACTGTTGCTGTAAAAATTGTTGTTTTTTTTATTAAGTTTCCTTTTCTTTAACACCATGCCTTTAAAGGATTAGTTAAATTAGATATATTATTATTATTATATTAATGATTCATTAGGCAGCCATGACAAATAAGGATTTTCCAATCCTTGAGAGTATTGCAGGCATCAGTTCCCACAAAGGAAAAAGCATAGGCTTTTAAATAAGCGAGGCATTCGATATCTGTACACCCAGGACAGAAGATGTGGGGTCAATGTTCTTGCAGTTCACTATGTAAATCCAATGAGAGCAATCAGCAGTGATGGGATGGAAGACAAGATCCGAAGGGTGCAAGAGTGGTGGATCAGATCCGAGGGGCGTGAGTCCAGCGAAAGAAAATCCAAGGGGTGTCCAATTGGGCCTTCAAGCAACCACATGGAAGGTGCAAATCTTTATTGTAAATCCATAGGTCTTATTCTTTGTCAAAAATATCGGATGTACGTATATTAAATGGAACGTCCTGCAATTTGAAGTTTAATTGTACATTTTGCAAATTTATATGGCAAGATATCATCCAATCATCTGCCTGCGACAACATTTACCTGTCCAAGCATAGTTAAGATTGCGTTGTAATTAAGATTGTGTAGTAACTATTTTAAGTGCTGAAACTATGAAAAAAATATTTTAACAGTATATAAGAAATAGCAAAATAACAAATGACAAAAACCGAAACAGTCCAATATGTCCGTAGCCTATTCATTTATTGTAAATTTTCATATTAAAAAAAAATCTGAAAAATAGGGAGCGTTAACTTAATCTAGACATTCGCAAATGTAGATAATACATAGATTCGAGACATTTGCAGGAGATTGCTTACCATGGAAAAGAAAGGATGGAAAATAAATAACAAATTGCACCTGCAGTTAGACAATTTATTTTATCGATTTATATTCTGCTCTGCTCTGGTTTTTTACTTTGTTGATACAAAGAACAAAGGGACATTAAGCCACACAAAAACATGGGAAAACTAGGAAAACATCAAAAACACATGTCAGATCATAAGGAGAAAAGCATACGTTTGTTGTGGCGAAGAGTTTAACAAATCAAAAATTATTTTGAGATGGGTTGACTTGAATATATATTTTTTGTGGCACTTGTAAAAAAACGAGAACGAATTAAAATTTGAAATTTTCCTTAAAAAGAGAGAAAGAGGCCTACTGCTTTGCATACATATTGAAAAAAATTAAAAGAATTTTCAAAATTTAATGTAGATTTTCAAATATTTTAATGAAATTTGGCAAGCAACCTTCAATAACAGAGTTTTGGCTGTTATGAAACATTTTTAATTTTGTGGCCGCTCATTCCAAAAATTCCAGACACATCTCCATACATGCTGCTGAGCTACAATAATTAAAAAATAAAACGAATTTTAAAAACAAAATGTAGATTTTGAAACATATAATTGAATTTGGCCAGCAACCTTCATTCACAGAGTTTTGGCTGTTATGAAACATTTTCAATTCTGTGGCCGCTCCTCCCGAAAATCCGGACCAATTTCCATACGAAGTCCTCATATTGTTATAAATAAAGAAAACAAATATTCAATATACAAAATTAAAATTTGTCTGTTGTATTTTTTTGTTGTTTTAGTTACTTCTTCTTTTTGCTATTTCTCTATTTCGTTGTTTCTCTATTTTGTTGTTTCTCTATTTTGCTATTTCTTTATTTCTCTAAATGCCGTTTTAAGTCCATGCTTTGACATTAAAAGAACCTGCTTGCTATTATATTGACATCGCCATTAAGGTTGTTTTATCATCAAAATGTGGACTGGAAATGAATGGTGGTTTTATAATTGAAAGCTCACGGACGAAAGCTATTTTATTTGCCAGTGATGATATCCCAAACTCTAAGTTTTCCTTTCGGACATTGGTTTTCTTTCGGACATTGTTTTCCTTTCGGACATTGTTCTGTAAACAAGCTGAGATTGGAAGCCTCACGGATTTCAAGCCACAGCCCTGCAAACGGGGATAGTTTTTTTTGGGTCACCCAGTAAGCTGCGCCTAATAGTAGGTTATAGACACTGGATGTTTCTCTGTACTTTCCTACAATTGTTTCATCTGTGCATTTAAACAATACTGCTATTTTTCCACTGAAAGTGTGCACCTGAAAGCTTGAAAATAGCTTAATTGTGAACAGGTGCATAAAATGATGAGATAAATTTTCCAACTGATAATTTAGATTAAATTGTATGCTGCAGCAATATATCTGTGTTGCATAATTTATGTGTTGCATAATTTTTGTTCATTACATTCTCGGCTTTTTACTTAGTTCAGAAATCATAAAGTGCTAGAAATTTATAACAAGTTGAAATGACCTTAAACAACCTGTCGAAACAGTCTTGCTATTGCTGGCAAAATGCTGCAAATATCAGGAGAGTTTTATTGTTTTGTACACAGACAACAATGTTGACTGTTTTTTTTAAAATTTAGTTGAAGAATTTGCTGAAACTTCATGGTGCCAAGCGAGAGTTCTATATCAGTGAATTGGTTACCCATGTTATCGCTGACAGCATCAATTTCCCTGAGCATGACCAAGCTAAAGATGCTAAGCTTGACATTGTCAAGGTACAGATATTGTCTTTAATATTAATGTTTTATACTTTTTGAGATCTTTGGAACTGATCCCAGAAAATCTTGTGTAAAATTATTTTATTTTATTTCAAAACTTCGTTTTATTATGTTTAGTTTTCATTTTGATAATTTTTGTTTTCATTTTTTAGCCTACTTGGGTTGATGCTTGCATCAGATGTGATACAGTCTTACCGTATTTTTTCTTTCATAAATTATTTTCATGATTAAGTTCAAAGTTCTTATTTTGTAATTTGGTAGAGCAACTTTTAAACATTATTTAAAATTTACAAATTGGTACACTTTAATGCATTAATGATTTTGTGTTTAAAGCAAACTCAAAATAAACTACAGTTGTGTTTTGTATGTAAATAAAAAAAAACTGCTGTGGATCTAAGTACATTTTCTTTGAAGGTAATCACATGAACTGCTTCTTAAGTTTATCATATTTGATTAGAGAAATGACTTTATTTATTTTAAGATTGCTCAGCCCTCTATCATCGATTTACTTAATAATTTTACAACTTAATAATTTACAAACTGTTTAACCTTGACATTTTGAAGATCAAAACCTTTTTCTCCTGATAATGACTCACTGTTTAATTCACTGACAATTTGTTTGTCTCAGGTTGGTTTGAGCATTAGCATTTATAACTTTATTGTGCTATCTTACTTTAATATTTATAATTGATGCAACATAACGTTATGCATTTTCGTATACACCTGCTTGTGTCCTAACAACACTTTACATTTGTTTTGCAACTTTCTTGCAAACAAAATTTATTATGATTACTTGCAATAGATAGCTTGATAACTGAGAAACAATTTCACACCTCATTGATCGTAAACATAAATATAGCAGTGTGAATTTTATAACTTTCCGTTCGTTCGAAAATAAAGAATTCAAGAATTCTTTTAATCTCGAAAAGTTCAAGATTTTAAGGAATTTCCTCACTTTGACAGTTTGGACAGGAGCAACTCGCAGTTAATGGTACTGCCAATGAGTCTGAAAGAGGCAGTGACCAGACAAACGATTTTATGGCTTCGTTTGCCCGATTACAAAAGAATTCAAAAGGTGTAGTTCTGAAAGGATGCAATACCTAAAATCTCTTCCTTGACAAACTGCTCTGTTTTTGTTTTTTCAAAATATCGACAATATCTCCTCTCATGCAACATTTGCATTTTCTCTAAAAAAAAGTGCCAAATTGTGTGTTATTTATCATGTTTTATACTTTCAATTTTTAGTTGACTGCCAATAAATATTTAAAGTATTGTTTTGAATAAATTTGAGTGAAATTTGGACCGCTAGCTTTGATCAAAGCTGTTATCTTCTATTGGGACACCCGGTATATACTATATACAGTTATACCGTATATGTACACATAGTCATATATCATATTTATTTGTCACTATTTTGACTACAGATTCCAAAGAACGACAGAGATGCATTGTGGGCCATGATAGCATACCATGGTGGAATATGCCAATCGAACTTGAATCCAAAATGTACGCATTTGGTTACAGGAAGGGCTTCAGGGGTGAGTGGTTTGTTCAAATTTACAAAAATCGCCTCTTGTACTATTTTCATTCATAAGATGTATTTTGTTTGTTGTATAAAAATGGAATCTTGCCTTGCTCGTGAAAATAGTTTTATTTATAATTTCTATCAACAGAGAAAATTTGAATGTGCTATTCATCGAGCAGGACGTTTAAAAATAGTAACAGCTGAATGGATAACAGATTGCATTAAATCAAATTCAATAAAAGGTGAAGAAGAATATTTTCCTCTGGAAGAACCCCCAAAAACTCCAGAAAATGGTAGATCTGCTGAGGGCACTTTAAATAAGAAAACCCCTACTCCAAAACTAAACGAGGGGACTCCTTCAACGCTGCTTACCCCAGTTACACCGACAGTCACACAAGGAAATACTGTTAATGTTTTTTCACCTAAAAGGCCACTGCCCACATCACCAGTATCAGAGGCTGAAGAAGGAGGTAAAGTAGCAGGTGCTGCGAATCAAGGGGATAAATCTGATCAGTCTGTTAGTTATCTAGGAGTAGGCAATGCTGCAGATTTTACTCCATCGACAATTGGAAATAATTTAGAGGGAAAGTTTGCAACAGAAGGTACATACAAAATTCGTTCGTTTTAATATATTAATTTAAAATGTACGCAATTATGTACAGGAAAATTGCATCTAAATTAAGGCATTAAATTATATTCTGCAGTTTTTTTTACTAAACTGTTTAATTTTTTAGATTTACTTTATTATAATGTTTCGTAATTTCTGACATATAAGACTGATAACAAAACTGACATAGAAGTTGTAAAACTTTAAGGGTATTCAAAAATGGTTTAGTTACCTTGCGATCATCTTTACAGAACACAATCTTTTATTTTGCTTTCAGGTCATTCTGATATCTTAAATGATTGCGTTTTTGTTTTTGCTGATTATTCAGAAAGATTACCTGAAGATACTTTTAAAATCTGGCTGGGTGTAAGTTTTCATAATACTACTTTTTCTTGCTATATTAGTAAAGAATTTATTATTATTTGTTTTTTGTTTTTCGTTTGCAGTTTTAAATCTAAATTATTTGATGTTGTTATTTTTATTTTAAACAAGGTGATTGGAAAACACGGAGGAGAAGTACAGGACAACTACTCAAAACGTTGCACACATCTCATTTGCTTACATCAGCAAGGAGAGATATATAAGGAAGTATGCGCTAAACATTTTTAAGGAAAGGAAAAACTAAATTATAATTACGTATTCAGTGTTTCCGCGAAGGAGGATCAATTCAAGATTTTTGTATTTGAAATTTGTGTTCTTTATGGTTTGAAGACTGTCGTGATTAGAGATCGTGATTAGAGATCGTGATTTCCTTTTGAAATTTCTCTTTATTGTTTGTTTTGTCAAAGTTATTTTCACATTGCTTCATAATCATGCTTAAAAATCTTAAGTTATTTAAATTTGCTTTTGGCATTTAAGTTTTCTTCTTCTTTTCTTTATTTGCTTGCAGCTGTTATCTGTATTCTAGGCCTTAAATGACTTCAAAAGAATAGGAACAGCCCATTGGCTCAACGAAGTTTTAGTGAAGAAAGAATTTTTTGTGCCTTGCCACCCTTTGCATTTTCCTGTTCCTTTTTGCAGTGCTGTTACAGGATGTAAGGATATGGTAAGCAAGTATTTTTGTAAGCAATATGTATGACTGTTTGATATATATTTGTTTTAAAACAGAATCTTTGATGCGAATTGAGCTGGTGATCTTTTAAAAGTTATTGTAGTATTGTAAATTGTGGGCTCTTTCAAAAACAAGATTTGTTGAAGGGTTACCTACCCTTCATTGATGTGATGCAATGCGAGAGCTTGTATCATCTAACGCCAACTCGATACCTGCTGATCACTCCTCTCCACACTTTCCTGTCCAGCATTAGGGTCCTCAGTTCTGCTGTACTGCTAACTCTCTCGTCACGTCACATCATGTACACAAAGTTTGCACGTTTTTTCCCACTGCTCGCTCGTAATGCCCCTCTTTACCTTTCCTCGAAAAAATGGAATCAATTATGCAATTGTATGTTGTTTCCTATTTGATTCTTGTATTTGATGACGTGATGATTCTTTCAATATAAATTTATGTTTATTATTAGTTATAATTATATTTTACGATTATTTAACTTTTCATTGTTATCATTTTTACAGTTAATTACATTGAGTGGCTATACTGGCATGGAAAGAGTAATCGTAAAAAATATGATTTCAATTCTCGGAGCGAATTACACTGGATACTTTACACAAGCCCACACTCATTTAATTTGCAAAAAGTATTTTTTTTAATTCTTGATTTGGTATTTTCTCTGTTAGTTTGACGACATTGCATTTTGAAAATGTTGATTTGTTTGATCAGAAGGATATTTTCCCATCTTTTTCACATGTTGCAAAATAATGAGCTGGTATCATTTATCATTTTAGAAATTTTTCACAAAAATATTTAAAGCAAAGTAAATAGGTATACACTGGGTGTCCCGAAAAAAACATTACATTTGTTTTGCAACGTTATTGCAAAAATGTGAGTACAAAGCTCAACAAAAACAAAAAATAGAACAGTTTTAAAAAACAAAAACAGGACAGTTCGTCATTGAAAGGTTTTTAGGCCTTGCATCTTTTCAGAACTGCACCTTTTCAATTCTTGTGTAATCTTACAAATAAAGCCCTAACATTGTCTGTTTGGTCACTGCCTCCTGCAAAATGATTCAAAATGTTATTGACAGTGCGTTGTTCCTATCAAAACTGTCAAAGTGAAGAAGTTCCCTCAAATGGTGAACTGTGCAAAATTCAAAGAATTCATGAATTTTTTCAAACAAACCGAAAATTTCCAATATTTCCACTGCTAGATTTGCGTTTACCATCAATGTGGTCTGAAATCATTCTTTATTATAATACCTATTGCCAGTAATTATAATGAGTTTTGTATTCTCACGTTTGCAATAAAATTACGATACCACTGTTAAACTTTTTTGGACGCCCGTCATATATATATATAATTAATTTTTGGACAGTTTTTAAATTTATTTATTTCAGGCCAGATGGACCAAAATACGAGAAAGCGATGGAATGGGGGGTACCAATAGTGAATGCAAAATGGCTTGGTGATATGTTACAAAGTAATACATACCTATATAGATATTTATTATTATGTATATAGCTATTTATAAATATGAGATATATATGTAATATATATATATATATATGATTAACGTAATATGTTTTTACATAATTGTCTGTTTATGTTTGTTTTCGACGTCATTTATCTATTTCCACATGAATATTTTATTTTAAAAATTCACTCGTTTTGTTACCAATCTTTACGGGAAATCAAAGACACAAGTTGTTTTAAATGACTTTGTAAAAGTGAAAATGTTTTCTAATGATTCAAAATTGATCTGTGAAAACAATGAAAACAGTTGGATTGTAAGAATGTTTTCCAAGTAGTGTGATAAATGACTACGTTAACTATTTATTCATTGAAAAAATTGTTTTTTAAATACTTTTCTTAGCTGGACAAGTCTTCCCATGCAATGGGCAACCAAGATATACGAAACTTGGTGATGCTGATGAACTTTTGTTGAATGAAGAATACGCAAAGGAGCTTCTTGGTAAGCTCATTGTTTACATTTAAATTTACACTGAATACTACACAAGGCCCAAAAGGCATGACGTCTAGGAATTTTTTAGATTCAAAACGCAAAACTGTATAAGTATAAATAAATAATCATGTTAGGTTAGTAAGAAATAAATATTTGTAACAATCCCTGTTAACACTGATATTGATCATCTTACTCCCGTGTTGAAGACTTCTACAGTTTTCCGGATATGATATGATATGATGGGATATCTACAGCAATCTGCTTATTTAATGTTTATCCAAACTGCGTGCCATGTATTTCACGGTGTTTAGTACGTTTTGTTCTATAACTGTGTTGCTACCTGAAGCCATTTTGATGTATGTTCAGGAACTTGTAAATATCTAGATGTTCCATCATACAGCTGAATAAGATATGTTCTTTTGCACATGTCACATGTCAGCGACACTGGTCTGCAATTGGATGGTTGGAATCTTCGCCTTTTTCAAATATGGATCATACATTTGCCTTGTTCCCAGTCACTTTGAACTTTGCCTTCATCCAGTGTTTGTTGAAATGGATTACTCATGGCAGGCGCTAGAATATCTGCATTATCTCTAATTATCTGGGTTGGAATCACGTCAGGGCCAATAGTTTTTTAGGATTCAGTCTTTTTAGCAGCTTTACAAATCCCTGAATTGAAATTTCAATTTTCTTCATACCAGGATAAGGACTATGTCCCTTTATGATTATCCTCTTTTTTAAAAACTTAGAAAAGAGAATTAAAAGAATCATTTGTTAATGAAGGGTTTTCAAAAATATGCAATTTTTAAGTCTTACACAACTTTAAACAAAATAAAGTGAATATTTGAGCGATCTACTGAAGAACATTATTTTTGTTTTGTTCTGCAGCTGCTTGGAAAAAACAATCTGATAACATGGATGTGAGTAAATAATTAATTCAACTTTTATTTGTTAAATGATTGGCTGATTATTTGACTGATTTCATGGCTGATTGATTGGCTGATTGCTTGATTGCTTGATCTATAAGTGTACTCATTGAGAACACATCCTGCTGTTCACATATAGTATCAATGAACAGAGGCAACTTTTGTAACAATGCTGAAATTGACATACCAATTTCAAAGCGATTAATCATCAAAACAAAGAAAAACTCTCCCAATTTGAAAATGTAAACATCTCCTCCGCAAATCTGCATAGCTTTGCTTGTTTACATTTTGTCTATTTCACTATTGTTACAAAATTTGCCTCTGTTTCGTCAATGATAATTTTAAGAAATTAAGGAGAATGTAGGAAAACAGTACTTAGCAATATTCAGAAGCTACTTATAAATGATATAAACTTTCATCGTTTGAGGAATAGAATGTATTTTATATTTACATTATATATTTTTGTAGTATTGTATACTATTCACTATATGGGAAAAAATTTATGATTTAAAAACCATCCTAAAAGAAAAATCATTTAATATATATATATATATATGCTTTGATTAAATTATAAAAAATGCATCATTGAAACGTTGTTATAATTTATTTAAAATATTCAATAGTATCGATTTGTTCCGTACTTTACTTATAGTTATACATATTTATACAAACATCAGGAAACCATAAATTATAATTTTTTATAGGTGTCACTTGACGCAGAGGCAGGCAAAACTAACAAGCGGAAAGCAGGAGAGACTGTTGAAGTATGTTATTTATCATTAAAAAAGAAATATTATATATTATATATTATTATATATATACCGGGTAACCCAAAAAACATCCCCGTTTGCAGGGCTATAGTTAGATGTCCGTGAGGCTTCAAACTCAAATTGTGCTCAAGGTGATGTCTGAAGGTCAAACGTAGAGTTTGGGGTATCATCTAGTCATCTTCAATCCTGTTTACCTGTCTAAAACTGGAAATTAAAATTGCCTCCATTTGTGAGCTTTCTAGCCAATTTGAGGAGCACCATTAATTTTCAGTCCACATTTTGACATTAAAACAACCTGGTTGCTCCAATACCTACTCAGAAGTTTGATGAGTGAATCTTTTCAAATTTTGAACTACCAAGTCGCCATTAAAGCATGTAAGTTTTTTTTATGTCAAAGCATGGACCGTTAATAAACTATGTTTCATTTTTTTGGGTCACCTGATATACTTATGGAGCTCTGAAATTTCTAGTATTTTCATATTTGCTTCTTACTGAAGTTCAATATACATTAAACTTGTTTTCTTATTCAGAATTTGCAAACATCTGTTGAACCTGTGATCAAGCAAAGGTAATGTTTTTTCATTTTTTGTATTTTCGTTTTAAAATTTTTGTTAACAAGCTTTCTTTTTGTACTTCTAAGTTCAAGTGTGTGTTATTGGTTTTGTGGTGGATGGTCAATTTTGTAAAATTTTGATCAATTCTTTGAAATGATCTTTATTTGAATTTAAAATTATGAAGAATTTGCATATGAAGAATTTTGCATGGTATGGGTTTGTTTTATTCTTGCTATTTTCGTTTAATTTTCTTGTTTTTTTATTCTTGTCGTATTTAGGGTTTTATGTCAATGGTTTTAGATTTTTAGGTACTTAGATGTATATTGTAAATATGTTTTCATAGTTCTTAATATTTATTCTATAGTTTAATTAGTTTTAGTGGGATGCGACGGCCCCTTGAAAAACAGGAATTTATTTCTGAAGGGTAACCCTCCCTGTTGATAAAATTAAATGAAATGGAAAAAATAAAAACAGTATCTTACTTATTTTACTGATGGTAACTTTTTTAACCCAGAAAGATTTCTTAAGATACCGCATTCATTCCTGTATTCCCTCTGCGGGATTGAGGTTTCAACAATTTTTTTGCAGGATTACAAGAGAAAACCTCAACAAGTTTTTTTGCAGGATTACAAGAGAGGCGGTATAGATTATTAGAGAGGCGGGATTAATTTTTCATTGTTCAGGAAAAAGCGGGATTATTGGAGAGGGCGGAAATATAAAGTGAATACGGTAAATTTGTTTGTCAATATCAGTATGTTTATTATATTGTGTTTACTTGTAGAAAAACGGAAGTCACGGACGATAAACCAAAAGTGTTTGTTTTATTCACTGGTTTGACTGGCCCTGCTGTGAATACCTACACCCAGGTAAAAATAATTATATTCTTTTATTATTTTAGATTTTGAATGTTAAGATTATATTCAACATAGTTTGTAAAATGTATAATGCAGCATAAATATGTATTGTTATGAAAGGGTTTCAGTTTTAGTTGTTTTACTTGATACAATACATGACATTATACCTAATAAACATATATTTAACCCTTGCTGTCATACATATGGCGATATGATGTGAATAATGTTGCTCTTTTTATGTGCAATATACTCGCGTATAACATTACGTATTTTAGCAAATCAAATTGCTAATTTAATTTTCGCTAGCATAGCAGTCATGATGTAAATGCATTGCTACTGTAAATATGTAGAAAACAGTTGACAATGAATTATACTTATATTTTTGGTGACAACTTCTTATTTTGAACAGATGCTGAAGAAAATGAAAGGAGAAATAGCTAAAGGAGTTAAGAATTGTACTCACTTAATTGCACCCAAGGTTTGGTATCCTTTTGGTTTATTTTTTATGAAATTTTATTTTAATTTTAAGAGAAAAGGTTGAATGAAAAATATACATTCAATTTTTTTTATTCATAGTATGCAAAAATTACAATATTAAAATGTTGCAAATTATTCGACCCGAGGAAAGCAAAGCTGATCTCAATATTCATATGAAGGTAGCACGTTTTACATAATCTAATAATAAAATATATTGGCAAACTGTATTTAATATTTTATAGACAGCTCGACAAAATCTGTGCACGGACCGGAGTGCTGCTGAGATATTCTTCTCCAAAGCATTCCTTTGATATCATTTTGAAACAAGTGTCTCGACAAGAAGGTATTGTCTGTAATTTCAAGTTTGAATAAAAATAAAATTAGTTTCAAATTTAGATTTAGCAATATTTAAACCTGGTTGTATATGTCAGTTTTATTATCTATACAATGATAATTAACTTTAATTTGGGATAATAATTGTTCTATTTAATTTTTAGATAACAAGAACTGTAAAGTTTTTATCTGCTATATCAGTCGTTCATCATATAGTGACACCATCTTGGATTGAAGAAAGTAATAAGGCAGGAAATTTACTAGGCAAGTCTACAATTAATATAAAATTACATGAAATTGTGTCACGCTCAAGTGTTTTCTTTTAGAACCTAATTTTCTTTTTTATGTGGATTTGGGTTTAATTTTACTGAAAACGTTACCACTTTTTTAATTTTTTTTTAATTTCGTGAATTTTTAGATTTTCAAAAATTTTCAAGATTCACTATACTAGAATAAATTTAAATATTGAAATTTTAATTCATCGTCATGTATTTAAATTTTAAACAGATGAAGAAGAATATTCGCTCAAAGATCCTGAATCCGAGGAGTATTTTGGTTTCAAACTTGATATGTCAATGCAAAGATCTCGAACTCGAAAAGTATTTCAAGTAAGTTGTAATGTCATGTATTAATTTGAAGAAACCATCCTCACATTGCAAATACCAGTTTAATTAAGATTACCCTTAACTTAATTTTTTCCCTTACTTCACATTCTTTCGTTTTACAGGGATTGAAATTTTTTGTTACCCAAAATATAACCCCTGCTCCTGGACCAATGAAAGAAATCATTGAATGTGCTGGTGGAGAGGTAATTCGCTGTTTGTGTTATTTAATTGGATTTTTGATTGTGTTTGCTTATTTATATACACAGGGTGTCCTAAAAATGTGGTATGGTAACTGGTTGGATTAAGGCTAGTGCTCAGAATATCGCTCAAATCCATCAAAAGTTATTTTTTAAGTAATCCTCTATAGTCAACTTGAAAATAAAAGCTGGTTTGTATTATTTGTTGTTTGATTATTAATTGATTGTTAATTGTTTGGGAATTGAGATGGTAACATTAAAAGTTCAAGTTTGCCTCCCACTCAATACCAGAGGTTTTAATTTTGGCCTACCCTCTTAGGAGATCATGTTGTAGGATTTTCTGAATCACGACGGTTTTCCAGACAACATACTTTGTTTTTGAAAACCCTTCTGAAAAATGAGTCCAAAAAGAATCTTCAAAATCAGTTGTCCATGACAAACGTTTTTGAAAACTAAAATTGCTGTTTCATTTTGGTAGATTTTCGGTAAAAATGCCGAAAAAGAGAAGGCACTGCATAGTTGCTGCATCGATAAAAAAATGATTAATTTTCATTTTTCGTATTTCTTTCTGAGTGTTTCCATGCACCATTAAATTCATTCCGTAAAACGCTATGGTTTAGGAGATCCAAAGAGCAGTTTAGACGAAAATCTAGACCTCTGGTTTTGGGTTGGAGGCAAATTTTAACTTTTAGAATTAATATCTTGACTCTCGATGCACAAATAATATTAAACTAGGTATCAACTTTTAAGTTAAGATAAATATTTTATGAATTTTTTCCAATAAATTTGAGTTAAACTCACAGCGCGAGCTTTGATCAAAGCTGTTACCTTTTTTTGGGACACCCGGTATATAGCATCTGTATTAGTATACCAGTAAGTATAGGAAGAATATAATTAGTTAAATGAAGAACAATAATAAATTTATATATATATTAATTTTATTTCTTTATCTAGATGCTTGAACTCGAAGAAGGCGAAGGATCAGTTTCCATATTTCTTGACAGCAAAATCAATGTAAATCTTGATTTATTTGTTTATATTCTTTATATTTTATTGATTTCAAGTGGAGTTATTTTTCTTTTCTCGGTTATATAAATTTGAAATATATGGTCATCTATATTTTTGTTGAAAATTTTAAACAAATATATATTTATATATAGATTATGTGCATAAACTTATTTACAAATAAACATGAAAATTTAACTTGGCTTTTTGTTTATGGGTAAATTGTTGTTGTTGTTATTTCTAAATGTGTGCTTCAAAGGAAATGGTTTTTTTAATTAGTCTTAAAATTAATCGTTGCAGAAAAAAGAAAACAGTTATGTTGTAACTTGCGAAGAAGATCGAAGCTTATGGGAACCATTACATAGGGATGGACATGGTAATTTTTCTTTCTTTAAAGATTATTACAGGCTAAGGTTAAATTTTACATTTTGTAATTAACAGATGATGCGATGCGATGCGATGCGATGCGATGCGATGCGATGCGATGCGATGCGATGCGATGCGATGCGATGCGATGCGATGCGAATTATTGTTTTTTTAAATTAAACATACATTTTCTTTTTCTAGTCCAGTTGCAAACAAAATGTGAATCTGATGATCATGCAGATGTATTAGTAGCACACGAAGTTCTAAATGATGAAAGTTTTGATATGACGGTAAAGTATCAACAAAATGAATGTGTAGAAATAACGAACGGTGATGCAGTAGCCGCAAACGAAAACGAAGTTAAAGCCGAAAATGAAACCGGAACAGTTGTCTTTAAGAGTTCTGTTGGTATGTTGACAACCCGCGTCATTGTGAGGACTATTTGTGTTCTAATGATACCGCTATTTTCGTTTGTTTTTGGGATAGTTGCACGTTATTCTCTGTAGGAAATTTTTAGCTTCTTGTTCAGTAAATGTTCTACTCAGATCCAAAAAGAAAAAGACGGACTGGGTCTGCTCTATGTTCATGGTTTTGGAGTTGCACCTCGCTATTTCAAACTCTACAGAAAAATTAAAATTAGTTTGAGATAGCGATTTCACGAAATTAGTAAAGGTAAATAAACTCTAAAAGCTCTCAAGAGACATAGCATTCGAGTTATCAGAAACTAGATAGCTTTAGAGGGATAAACGAAACAGTTCGAGTTAACCAGGAGTTTGAGTGTGTAATATATTTCCGTCCTTAACTCTCAATACCTGTTTATAGCTATACCGGATTAGTATAAAAATGTGGTACAGATACTTGTCTACTTGAGTTTGAAGATTCATTTTGTATTGTGAAGTTCGAGGGGGGAAATTTCGTGAAGATGGGGGTCAGTTTTTGTTGAATTAGCTTTTGTTTTATTGGAAAGTATGATGCTAAATAATAGGGCATTTCCTGGAAAAAATAAAAAAGCTTTGTCGCCCTCTCTGTTCTTTCCCCCCTGCTCTTTTGCATCTGATGCCGCCACTGTTCTGCAATCTTTTGACTCACTCACCCCCTGAAGATGCCACATGGCACAATGGAAAACATAATAGATTGAAGAAATAACAGGGGGTAACCATATAGGCTTAGAAAAGGGAGCCTAAAAGATTCATTTCTGTATATTTGTTTTCCCCCTGCCAAAGTTCACTTATTACGGATTTGTGAATAGAGTCTTGATTACATCCAGGAGGGAGTGATGAGAGTGATTTTGTCATCTCTGAAGAAAAGATACTGAACATTATACGATCACTCAATCCCAACAAAGCACATGGCTGGGATGAAATTTCTATAAGAATGATAAAACTAAGCGACGCCTCATTAGTTACTCCTCTCAAGATAATATTCACGAACTGTATGAGACATGGTGTATTTCCTGAAATATGGAAGCGTGCAAACGTAGTCCCGGTTCATAAGAAAAATGAAAAAAACCTTAAGAGTAACTACCGTCCTATTTCTCTTTTACCGATTTTTGGGAAGATGCTGCAAAAACTTGTGTACGACTCCTTGTACTCACATCTTGTTTCGTGTGATTTACTTAACCCCAATCAATCCGGTTTTCGTCCCGGGGACTCAACAGTCAACCAATTAATTTCCATAACGCACACAATCTTTAAAGCTTTCGATTGTAATCCCCCTCTTGACGTTCGTTTGGTGTATCTTGACATTTTGAAAGCATTTGATAGGGTTTGGCATGAGGGTCTTATTTATAAACTAAAACGATGTGGTGTCTCAGGACAACTTCTCT
>JAYJMH010030900.1:0-17094 GCA_036873815.1 Phacellophora camtschatica
GTCAAGGATTGAAACTTGTTCTGCAGGATCAATGGGCCTAACAAGAAATGCCATTGCGGTGGATGATGCAATCTTCAATTTTTCTGCGGTTTCTACAACATCTTCTGACTGAAGTTCTGTAGTTTTGAAGAAAAAAAACTAGGGCTACATTGCAGTGTTACAAGTGCATCATTTTCGCAAGAAAAGGTAGATCAATCCATGTTGAGAAACCGTCGTACTTGTTGAGAAGCATAGAAAACAGTATGTTTTGATACCGCCACCTGAGTTTCTTTACTACAAGTACAACAATGCATTGCGCGCTTCGCGAAAAAGGAAAACGGTGAATTCATCACAATATTTTGAGTTTCAATTTCGCATGGAAGTGTTTTTGCTGTCCGAAGAAAAGACATTAGTCTTCTAGCTTCAAGCAGAAAATTCGAGTTCATTCTCCTGGCCGTCATATTCAGTGAAATTTTGCGCAAGAGAAACATCTTGAATAAGTCATTGCATGATACACACAGCTGATGTTTGAAATGTGGAAACAGAAGACAATCAATGAATCATAATAAAAATGACAATGCCAAATCATTGTTCTGTAAAATGTAGTACATTAACGTTTAGAACTTTAGGACGATTCGATTTTTAGAAAATATTTTGACCGAAACTTGAATTCTCTTAAAAAGTTTTGTTAATGGGAGAAAGTTTTCATCGAGTTCCTTATTTTGTTATGGGAGGAGCCAGAAAGGGCCAAGGGAAGCAAAATCTCATCAGAGAATCATGATAAACTGTCGTGGACTTGTGTAAAATGTTTGAAAACAGCATTCTCATTGTCTGTCATTTCAGAGGGATATCTTCTGGAAATCTGTTGGAATATTGCCTTTCATTGTTAATAATTATTTAATTATTGTTTTGTTTGAACAATCACTGATTTTTGATAAGTCTTCTGTCTTATGAGACACTTATATCGCTGTTCACCCGGATGGACCGGTCATCGCAAAAACTGTACCGTAGGTACTAGACTTCCAGTAAAAAAAATTGATAGTCTGGTACCCAGCCGGGTAAGAAAACTGTTAAAAAGAAAACACCTAGTCTGGTTGGGACATTGATCAAATATAAATATATCACTTCCAGTTTGGTAAAATTTCCATATAAAACAGTGATATCCACAGAGTTATAGATTGTCACGAATTGTAGAGCGGATATAAGTAAATAATAATCTTTCAGAATCTAATCTATTACATAAAAGCATATATAAATATAATACAATCCAAGCAAGACAAATTACATCTTTTTCCAATACGAATCATGGCCAATCATTTGTACATCAAAATCTAAGAAAATCTAACAACATATAAGTATGTGAAAGTGCAAAATAAAATTAAAATACAAGTTGTGCAAGTATACAAACGATTTTACAACGACAAATTTTGTACACTCAATTTCGGTCATAAAAAATTCAAGCCCAAAAAGGCTCATAAGTTTCAGAGTTCTTCTGTAAAACTGGATCAAAAAAGTTCCTTGATATTTCACAGAAAATGAAGATGCTGCAAATCCTACACAATTTTGCCTTCGTTTACCTAACATCAAAAATGCTTTACTTGTAATATTCTTAACAATGTTTTGTTTTGTTTTGTTTGTTCTGTTTTAGTTATTGGATAGGGTTAGATCCAGAACGAGTTCAATTACGAGTACGACACGGAAAACAGTTGAATTTAAAATTCAAAGAAGAACCTTGTGAAAAATGCTGTTTCCATGGAGCATCAGAACGTTGTGCTTTCCAAATCTACGTTGTGCTTTTCAAATGACTATTTTTCATAGTATTTTTGTGGCTATTGAATAGAATTGCTGAACGCCAAAAAGCGAATGGTGATCATTCAAATTCAAGAAAGAAGTTTGACGATCAACAATCACACCAATCAATTTGCAGAAACTTAAAATTGATTGATTTGATATGATTTGATTGGCAAACTAAAACTTTCTCTTGGAACGAGGCTGAGCTAAACAATGGGAAAAAATAAGAACTGAGGCGAACTTTTATGTCCAACTTTTTTCCTGCATGATTACCAGTCGCTTGTTCGCGAAGCGACTGGTGTAGCCAGCATAGGCCTAACCTACGAAGAACTTTTGACATCCCAAAAATAGAATGTAAGGTTTACAAATAAAGCTACAGTATAAGCCCGCACATAAGAACCTACATTTTGGAATTCAACTTTGTAAGGTTCTTAATTAAAATTATATTTTAGCTTAATATTTTAGGGGGCGGTGAAAACAAATACTCAATATTACTTGGTAAATATCTTTCTATAATTTTGACATTGTCTCTAGTACTTTGATGAAAGAATTTTCAATTTGAGTTAAATGGATGTAGGTATTTCAGCCTGTAGGTTCTTACAAGTGGAAGGTTCTTATGTACGGGTTTTACTGTGTTTTTCTTTTGCTAAACCGTCTTTTGGAGTGAATTTTACAACCTTTTGCTCGCATTTCAACTCGTACAGAATCTAAACCTCCCCATTTAAGTTGTATGATGTGGCAACCAAGGTGGAAAGTTCGTAGTATATGCGGAAAAATGTTCGTGCACAATTTGAAACTAATGAAGTTAATCCCTAAATTCTTCGAGCGCAACTAGCAAATACCATTCTTTTATTATATATAGTTATTAAGCTATTTTATCCAAATTCAATTTAAAATCATTTGAAGTGCACCCATCTTCCGTGTGTATTTAGCAAACATTCCACTCTGACGTGATGTAAAAATCTTCAATTAGAAGGTGGACAATATCTGGAAGATCACAACAGCACAGATCTAGTTTCGAAACTAGTTTTTCTAGTTGCAATGGGCACCCAATGGCCGGACCTTATCATATGAAACCATGAATCTGAATAACATGTGAAACAATGTCATCATAATGGAACTAACGGTCCCATGGGAAGAAAATTTTAACAATGCAGCGGAAAAAAAAGAGGGTCGACATGAATAGTTAATCAATACCTGTAAAGCAAAATGCTGTTACTGAATATTAGCATCTAGCTGTTGGCTGCCGTGGTTACGTAGATGAAGACTTAATAAAGCTACTCCGAAATCGATTCTGTTTTAGTAACAAAGAAATATAGAAGTGACAACAGAGCTTCAAGAAGTAGGCTAAAGAGCATCATCATCTGGCTGAAAAGATACGATGATACCTGGATGGAGAATTAAATCAACATCTCACGGAATGCATTGGAACGACGTCAATCAAATTTAAAAGAAATGGAAAATCAGTAACGAAAACTGCAGTCAACACTAATCGAAGGAATCCTCCGGATGGAGGGGCCCCACGATAACACAACGCAGCAGATGAGTAAGGGACGAAACGTCGTGTTATGGATCCTCCTGATGACTTTTGAAACAATTGAATCCAGATCTGGGAGCTGTTGTTGGCTGGAATGGAGGAACACGGCTATAATTTTCTTGACAAACCATCGAAACAGTATGCTGTTTGAGGCCAGTCCCTTTAATGTAAATGTAGTAAGTTTTGTTTAAAGTTTTAGCAATGAGAAAAGTCTGCAATCGAACGGATAAAACTATCAATGTACAAAAATTGCATTTTTCTCATGCGTGTATCGTGTATGCAGATTTGTCATATAAAATGTAGTATTGCTGTTAATCTGAAACACTGCATGGATTTCTACGACTTAAAATGTTAAATGTCAAAAACAAGCCCAATCTTGTCCAGATGTAAGATAATATAATTTAGTCAAGACCCTTCGACAAAAAGCTTTAAAATCGTGTTTTCGTTGAATGTACCCAAGATAACAAACTATTAATGATGAAAAAGTGAATTCTCTCGACTTGCAAAGTTGATATCATTGGATGAGTGCCGGAATTAGGTTTAATTGAGGGAATAACAATCTGCAAAATTATATATAGATGCTTTCTGATCAGAAGAATAAAATTTGTTACAGCAGGCCGATTTTCGCGCTGTAATATTATAAATCTCAGTTAAAGATAGGTTGAATTAACAAGGAAAAAATGAAAGTATACTGTATTTTGTTCAGTCTACTTTATATGTGAATGCTATGTATTGCATTATTAAATACTTCATCATAAAATACACACAAGAGTAATTTCATTGGTTAATGATGGCGCTGGTTTTCAGAAAAGTCGTGGAGCGGTGATGGAAAGGTTTCTAGTCATAGCACATTTTCAGTGTATGAATCTGCCAATGCCACAGTATCGTGAATATAATCAATTTCGCGAATTTTGCAAAAGATTAATGCTTCTCAAGTCTGCTTCTCAAGCCCCCTACCTAAAATATGTCTGGCATCGCTGTTGGCACCTGCATTTAACTTTTCCTATTTCAATGAGCCTGAAAGTATAATATTCTAAGCATGGTTCACACTTTCCCCAAAATGTAGTCCATATGCTAAAGGTACGAGTTGTATACAAAATTCAACATATAAAGAAAAATAATCTAATATTTAATTACTCCCAAAACATCTGCAATCACTTCAGCTAAAAATGGTGCTATTAGACCACATTTGCCAAGTTATCATTGTGAAGCATGTTGGGAAGAAGTCACGCTCTCCTCTGCGTGCTTTTTGATTCCATGTTCCAAAGTTTCAACATACTTTATTTAGACCTCTGTAAAAAATATAAAAATCTATTCCATTTGCAGCGCAAACGACTTTGTAGTTTAAGTGTTTTTCTGTTTTAGATTTTCAACAGAGTAGCCACAGTTTGGCAGTAACTTTCCACTTGATACGATTTGAAAAATCTTCCAATTTACTCATGAACTGTCCGGTATATAATCTTACAAAATCCTCCAAAAATGGATGACTAAACATCAGCTCACGCAATTTGATAATAAAAATAGCATCTCTTGTACAAAAATGGCAGCTTCCTTTGCAATTTCTTGGTGAATGTCAGCTGGAAGACATTACATTTATTCCTTAAAGGTATGCGATTTATTATTCACAGGAAATAAAAATAAGCTAAGGACACTCTTTAAGCATAGAGATTTGGTCTACCATTCTTTTTGCATCTGCTATTCCAGCTTTTAAGCGTGTAATAGTCTGTAGATATAGCGACATCACATTTTGCTGTGTCAAATATGAGTTCTTTAAAAGCTTAATCGTCGTCGCAATGGATGATTGGTCGAAACCTTGTCTGTTTCGTTGAAGAGTTTGCTGCAAATTCAGTAAGGATGACGCATTTAACGTTGTCATTCTCTGGAAATCTCCAATGACCTTGTTCAGTTCAGATTGTTTGGAAGTAACTTTTTTAGATACGTTCTCAGCCGCATTCATGGCGACGTTAGCATTGATACCAGATGATTCAGCAAGGGTAGTGTAGTTTTTACACTCGTCAGAACGTTTTTGAACAATGCTCGTTGAAACATTATTGAAAATATTTGAAAAATATACCTCCTTGTATTGGCTAGCTGAGGAATCCGAATACAAATTTCTTGACGCATTTAGAAGAGTATTAAGAACCTGAAACAAAAATAAAAATGGCTTTGCCATAACCATAAAATATTACAGTCCGTTAAATTTAAGCTTCATCCGGTAATAAACGTTATACCGTATTGTTTTCCACAGTCTGATGAAAATCGTCAGGTAAAACAAATTTAGCAGAATAAAGTAGATTAAATATCAAGAACAGATACATCAAGAACATATAAAAATATATCAAGATATATCAAGATCTATCAAGATAGATGAACGGGTATATCAAGAATAGAACATATAAAAATTCTAACAAATAAAACTTTCACAGAAACAAAAATTATATTGCTAAGGTACCATTTTGTTAACTTAAAATAAATTCTTAAAACAAAATAATATTGTCAGTAAAATATGTGTTCTAAGAGATGAAAAATTAAATTTATTGCACAAATGACCAGCAAGGTGGGAAGCAACACTAATGTCTATAAATCAAATTATTTAAACGAAGACAAGAAAAAACGCATAGTGCAAAAGTATCAGATAATTAAGAATCTTACCTGGGAAACATCCGTAGCAATTAGACTTGCATTTGTAGCTATAGAAAGAGATTGACTTGCCAAAGAAACAGCAACGTTCAAATCATTTTTAATGCTGTTTATGTAGTTAATAGTCCTCAAACTTGTTGTGTTTACCTTTAACGAATAAAATAACATCAAACGCTGATATTCTTCACTGAGATAAACAAAAACAACAAATATTGACTGCAAAAAAGATACCAGGAAAACATTTATAAAAATGCAATCTGTAAAATATGTATTCAATTTTGAGCTTTTTACAGAAAGTCGTTTTATTTTCAATTATCAAAGGCTAAATGGCTTAGTTTCATTAATTTCTGAAAAATTAAGCCAAATTAATTTTATAAATATGTGACAAACACCAAGAAGTTTTCAAAAGTAAAGTTAAATTGTGAAGAAAATGACACAACATCGTTTTATAAAGCATAAAATTCCTGCAACTGAGTATTGAAACAGATCAAAATAAAGAGAAATATTTAAAAAAATGTCAAATTTAATATAGACATATCAAATTCAAACTGTACCTCATCGGTGTTTTGTAATGATAATGCAGCCATATCTTTCGCTGCTTTTGACGTGTCATTGAAATTCTTCACAATTCCCAACATTTCTTTTGCCTCCTTTTCGACAATATTAGCATTCGATACAGCAGCTGCAGCAGTATTTCTTGCATTTGTCGCACGTGCAGCTAATGATTTCATTTCATTTTCAGCTCCGAACAGACTATTATTTAACGAAACAGTCCTGTTCTTGTGCGTAACAAGGCCATCAAGAATACCAACGTAATTAGCAGACAACGTTATCAAGGTGGAACTCAAGTTCCGCGCACTATTGTTAAGTGTCTGTGTGCGCACTTGAAGTTCGGCTACACTTGGTACTGTTGTTGGGTTTAAGGCCTGAGCGTTTGTTTGTGTTTGATTCACATTCAAAGACAGCGTGGTAATGTTGTTTATAAGTTCGTTTAAATTCGACTGCAGTGTGTTGATTCCGGTTTCTAGTCCTTGAAGTAAAACTCGTTGTTGCTTTAGTATTGTGTTTGATGTATTTACAACACTCAAAACCTCAACTGTGGCGCTTGAACTTTCCGCTGTAACATTAGTGGCGTTTGCCACAAAGGTCAGTAGTTGAGAATTTATATTTGCCGTTTCAGTGTACTTAGGCTCATATTTAATCCAGAAATTAGTCATATTTGTCGATGCTTTACCAAGATCATTTGCCAAAGTCGCAGTAGCATTACGTTTATTTACAATATCTCTGTGTAAAACATAATTGCTTGCCCAAACAAGATTGTGAATAACAACCCTTAAATCGGTAATTTGATTTTTCGTTCCATTAATAACAACCAACGCAGCATCAGTTTGACTGATCCCATTTGAAATGTTTTGATCAAGGACCTTCTGCATTGAATCCAATGACATGTTTAGAGCCGCAAGTTCCTGTACAAGACCACTCTCAACTGAAGACGAATTTTGTGCGTTAGAAAAAAGATTTTTTACGTTACTAGTCAGCATTGTGAGGCGATTTCCAAACGAAGGAGACATTTCAAGCTGAGCAATGTTTTTCACCGACGCAAATCTGTTTGTGATATTTGCAATGTCTAGACGCAAAACCTGTACTTCAACTTGAATCAGTCGGTAGCATTCAGGGCAAGCTGGAAAATGGAAATATAAAATAAATTTCGTATTTTTTGCTTCTAATTAAGATTGAAATATATGAAGTAAAACACACATAAAACCTGGAATATATTAAGAGCTCTCGGGATGAAATTTTGCGTCATTTGTTGATGAACTAGCATTATAAGAATAAAAGTAGACAGGAGAAAATTTGAAGTTCTATAGTCAATTCACCCTCCGTCTTCTATCCAAAAAATGTAGGCTCTTTTATGCGGGTTTCTACTGTAATGACTAGCAAATAATTTGTTAAAGTCAGTGGAATAATCAATAGTGAAACCAATCAGTGAAAAGAAAAAGAAAAATTATTATCATATCAAACATAATCATCAGTAGGTCGTTTTGATATCACGGACTGCAAATATCAAACAAATACCACTTTCAAAATTTATCCTCGCAAGTGTTACCTGAATATTAAATTACATGTTAATTAGTTAATTGATAATGAATTTATTAACATATGATCATTAATAATGATTTTAAAATGAGTTTGGGAACTCCAGAAAATATGCGTAATATTAATGAAATGCATTACACAGTCCTCTAACTAATAAACACGTTTACTTGAGAGCTCAATTATTTGCACGTGTGTATGTAACGGGTGTTTCATAAAAAAGGCTTAAGGTATGCAGAGTCATTGCGGAGGAGCCTTATATTTAATATTTCTTTTTATTTTATTTTAATTTTGTTCGATAACGTAGGGTTCAAAAGATTGAGACCATTCTTGCCAAAATCGGACAAATAACCGCTCAGTTATGCACAATGGTAATCAAAATTTAGGGTATCTTCAAAACTTTAAAATGACTGTTTTGGCATGATAGATCAATATTTGTCTCTTGGAAAAAAGGTCTCAATTTTCAATATGAGGCCTGCTTAAATAATTCAGTTTGAAGGCTCTTCCATAATGACTCAACAAACCATTATCATGGGACACCCGGTATAAATCAGAGAAACAAGCCAGTTTGATATTTCACCAGAAGATCATCCGCCCTCAGTGTAAAGCACATTGGGAAAAACTCACGAGGAAAAAATAGAGTTGAGTAAAAATTAAATTAGCTTACTTTGACAACCAGCATATGTAGCATTATTAGTGATGTTGACGGCATTCTCAGCACAGCGATCACAAATTTTTCCTCCAATCTTTTGTTTACAAGCGCATTGACCCGTAATTCCATCACAAGTTGTAGTGTTTTCATTTGGCGTGTTCACCAATAAACAGTTGCAAGCTGCACAAGACAAAGTGTTATTTTAAACTAAAAAATTACGCTTGTTTGCATCCTGAACTAAAAAATCCAAAAATATGAAAAATACGCAAATTAAGCATTTCCAATCATTTACAAGAAAACAAAGAATAACAGAATCCAGCCGCATTAAAATTTTCCAAGAATGGCTCTTGCATTCCGTTAAATTCATTCTCGAAAAAAAATGAAATAAAATTTCCAATCGAAACTGTTCTTAGAGTAAATTCGTCGTAAATATGTTTTCTAAAACAACATAATACTCGAATCAACATGTCACGTTTATGTAAAATAACATTGGATAATTTATCAGCAAATCTACAAAGGACAAGAACAACAGTATACTCCCAATGATGAAATTTATCCAGAAACGTACAACATGTTTTAAAAATGGCTAGAAAATTCACACTCACGTTTGCACCCTGGTACCGAGGTGTCATTAAATCCATAGTATCCCGGCAAGCATGTTGTACATTGTGGTTTCACCACACCGAATTGGCATCTCTCGCAATAATCTCCTTCTGTTCCTATGCGACAATTATTACAAATCCCAGTCTCCGGATCGCATGTAATTGAGCGCGAGCTACAGGCACAGGGTTTGCAGTCTGTATATGAACCACTGCCAGGAATAATTCTTGTGTAGCCTGTGACAGTAAAAGACTTTCAAAAATATCTACGTGCTCATTTTAAGAAAAGTAGTTTGATTTGACTTTAAAACAATACAATCTGAATATAATTCAAACTATAACCTTGTATTCTGTGAAAAACGTACAAATTACACGTCATGAAGTTTTTCAAGAAATCGCTCCCACAAACCTAAGTTCATTACCGCAACAATCTACGTTCTAAGTGGACTAAACTCAAATATGATAATAATAAAAACCATTGATTATATATTTTATTTTTAGAAGTCTCATAAATACCCATTATTCCAAATGGTTGGCCGTAGAACCTGAGATATTTTCTACAATACAATTAATTTTTTAAAAAACCTTTTCAGGGTATGTCGATTATCCTACATTTACAAATTCAGCGCCCAATGTTAAATTTTGTGATATTCAAATGTCTACATAGCTACATACATATTTCAAAGTAGAACCTTGAAAATAAAAATACAATATGATGATATAAATCTAGCCTGTAATCAGGTTGATTGCAGACAGATTATAAAAAACAGAATAAAAAAAATTTAAATGAGTTTACGCACGGAAAACAACCACAGTGTTTACAAAGTTAATACAATCATTCTCACCTGAGCCACAATTCGAGCACGAATTGCCAGTAAAGTTCAGGGGACACGAGCAATTTTCAACATATGATGATAACACTGAAGATACAATTGAATTTGAACTAGAAACAAGGCGTATATCATGTAATGTTATATTTGCAATTCCTGTGGTATTGAACTGGATTGTAAGTGATTTAATTGACGATAAAACGTTCTGAAGCCTCCAAGCAGAAACTCTCTCAACAGTATTCAATTCATGCAAACGAACACGAAATGACTGCCTTTGTGTTGTTGTATTTACTGGTATTACGAAGGAGACATGGCTGTTATTGGAACGAATAAATAAAATTGATCCTTTTATTGGAGATAGATTCCCAAGATGTAGTTTCAACGTTAGCTCTATTGTCAAAATCTGAGAGTAACTTGATAATTTGTTTCCCAAGTATTTGCTAGGTGCGTGGTAAAAAACAGGGTTTACATCAGTAGTCCTGACAAGCAATCCTCCAGATGTATTCGTGTGAGAGAAAACCAGGCCATTGGCAGTTCTAACCAACCAATTGTCAGAGCTATTTATAAATGTTGATCGAATATCAAAACTGTAATAACCAGTGGATGATGCGCATTGTTTAGTTTTATTGAAGCAAAAACATGGCTGACAGCCGTGTGGATTACTAGATTTTAAATTGAATGTTCCAGTTTTACAGGTGTTACATTTTGTGCCTTCAGTGTTTTGCTTACATGAACAGTTGCCGTATTGCAAATCGCATTGGACATTTGTTGAACCAGATGTGTCACAATTGCATGGCCTAAAAAGATAATATTGGTATTTATAACCACGTACTGGACAAAAAGCTCAACACTGACAATATGAATGATAAGCTATATGCAAATGAGGCTTAAATGTGATGCAGTAGAACAAGTAAAAAAAACAAGTTCTTTGTATAAATTTGGCAAATTTAGATTAAATATTTGATGTTTAGAAACATTTAGATAAATGAAAAATTTGTTTCTCGTTGTGTAAAATAAACGTTTAATCGCCTCTGCATTAAGATGTAGTCTATTAATAACAATATTTCTACTGTGAGATAAAATAACATAATGCATAGTTTCGTTCAGATAGTCTCTAATGCTTTGGTAAATATTACAAGCTACTATTATGTTCCTCTTGCAATTACTATACCCATATATACCGGGTGACCCAAAATGAAGTTGCGCCGTTTGAAAAGTCAGCAAAATATAGTGTGTAACTAATGGGTCTTAATTTTTCATTACAATGTACACGAAAGGTTACAATTACATTACAATGTAGCATTACAATTACAATGTACACGAAATTTAATTTTATTAACGATGATGCAATTTTTCCACTTAAAAAGCGACCTGGTAGTATAAAGTTATTTATGATCAATCAATAAATCACGTCATTGAAAGTTTCTATAGTTTTGTATGATTACTGATGTTATAATTATAATGTAGACATATCACATGCTTGATTAAAAAGGTAAAAGTTAGTTTTTTATTCAAATTACATAAGTCATCAAATATTGGTGTCTCAAACATAAAGGCAGTTTAAAAAAATTAATTTGATCCTTCTCACCTTGGTTGAAAATGAAATTTTTGAATTTCATAACAAAGTCGAAATTTTGTGATTTTTCAAACGCCGCAACTTCATTTTGGATCATCCGGTATTTGATTTCATCACAACAATAATTATCATTGCAATAATAATCAAGGGCCTTTACTAATAATTAAGAACAATTAATATAAGCAATTAACTTCACAAAAAACGAACATCTCAAATCAAGTGTATTATCAATCAACATACTCACATGCATCCGTTTTTAGTAAAATTATAATGCAGTGGTATGCATTTATCACACTTTTCTCCCATTGTCGTATTTTTACATGTGCACGCACCATTAGTGTCACAAGAAACATCTGCAGATCCATCCCAGTTACACGAGCAGTTATTACACCCTTTCCCTGTGTGATGACCATAGAAATTTGATCTACATTCGCTGCACGTTCGATTAACAACACCAGGTTTGCAAGGACATTGGCCAGTTATGACGTCACAAACGAGACTTATTGAACCAAGGCTGCTGCAATTGCAAGCTAAGAAAATATTTAAATTAAAAACAGTTATATGTAAAACTGAAAAATTTCTGAATGAATTTCCATGTGTTCAGAGCTTAAATCTTAATTTGATTCATCACAAGTTTAGGAAATTTTCATTTTTACATCTTTGTTGCTGCAACAATACATAAATCTTTTGCTGCCTCTACTTCTAAAACGATTTTCATTATTCCTGTGCTTTTATGACCTGTCATAGATTTTCTTCCTCCATGTAAAATTTTCTACCGTAAAATATTTCGTTTTCTTTGCTTTTCCACGCAGAGGTTTCAAAAAATTAAAATGATTTGAAACTATATTGTCATTAAAATCTCTTGATTAAAAATATATTCAATTTTCCATTCATTACTTATATTTTCCTGAAGTCGTTGTAACATATTTTTCTGGCATAGCAGTCACAAAATTATTAGGATGACGAAAAAACGGCAAAGATTTTGGTAGATTAACTAAGGAAATCAGCCTGGATAAAATGATTTTTATTTCATTATGCTTATGTAAAAATAAAATAAAAACGATTATTTCAAATCATTCAACACTTTAAACGAGGAAGCTTAAACACAGCCACCAAATGCCCTATACGCATAAGATAATAATTTCATGCAGTAAACGGTTTATAGTTGTGTGGCGAAATTAGCTACACTTCACCCCCTACGATTCCTTGCCTCGAAAATCATTTGCATAAAAAATGTTTGGCAGTTAAAATACCAACAACAAACAAATTATTGACAAACCTGTGCATCCAGCTGTAGAAAATCCATAAAATCCAGACACGCACTGATCACATGTTCTTCCAGTTACGCCTGGTTTACATTGACACTGTCCTCCATATTTAGCACAATTGGTATTGTTAAGCGTACCAATAGGGTTGCAGTTGCAAGCTATAAAAAAGTTAACAGCAGTTATAAACAAAACAAATGAAACAACCCAACAATCAAGTTTGATGATATCTTACTCATGAGAAACTTCTGAAATAATTACGCACATTTTGCACAATATTCAAATTGGAAGCCTGAGATATTTAAATTTATCACATAACATAACACAAATGCATAACTACGACTAAAAAAAAGTGCTGTTAATATTTAAAGCCATACTGTGATTCAAAACAAAATATTTTCAAACCTACGAACTAGTTTTGAAATTTGGTCATTTTTCTAATTTCATATACGTATATATTATATATTTGCCTTGCAGGAATTAAAGCAATAAAACACAATATGTAATGCTATGTTATGGAATACGTTATTTCAGTTTCCTTTCATGTCTCTTCTCCCTCTTTTCTTTGTTCTCTTCAATTCTTTTATCGTTATTTGCTTCGCAGGTTTCTTTGATTAACTTTCTATTTGGTCAATCATTAACAAACAGAGGTCCAATTGGCAAGTACTTCACAGCGATTGAAAGCAATCTTGCACGTATCCTTGAATCTAAGCATAGGGCGTCTAACTGGTCTGGAACCATTGACTAACTTGCAATAGAGAAGGTTTTTGACAGGTCTTGTTCATCCTGACGACATAGCCAAACCATCGAAGACGATTTCTAACAAGTGTTTAGTAAATATATTGGACACCAGCTCTTCCTATCACTTCCTTATTGGCCCAATTGGATTTTCAATATAAGCATTGGCTATTAAACAGGGTGTATCCCAAGGATTGACCTTCGGCCCATACGTTTTCAATAAGGCTACACTGTTAAATGACCATAAGTTGACGCATTTTGTGATGATAAAGTGTCCACGTTTCAACGCCGTATGGTATAATAGAATTGGCAGAACACGTTGATTGTAGAATTTGCTTTTTATCGTTACAGTGAGTTCTCTGCAATCGAACACTCTCTTTTTCAATCTTCCAAAGGGAGATGATATTGCCTGAATGCGGCAATTGATTTCTTATCCGAGTGAACAGTCTTTGCTGACGTGATTGCTGAGATATTTGAACTTGTCAGCATTTTCCGATTGTTGAAATCAATCTTGAAATCCATTAGTGATCCAACAGACATAGTCTTTCTTTATAATTGTACAAATTAGAATAATCATGCAAAACCTGTAGTATATATATTTTATAGAAATTTCGGATCTCATGCCGTTTAATATCCAATAGTTTTTTTTATCAAATTTTGATTGTCTCATTATTCAATAATACAAATGAATCAATGGAAAACAAATGATGGCCCCTCATCATCAGTCAAGTAAATTATCAATGTTGCCTTATGGTAAGTCACACTCTGATGAGGACATACTGTAGGTCTGAAAGCATCAGCGTTTTTTTTACATCAGCGTCTTCAGTATCAAATCTATGGTTTTACTTTTACAATCTCGATAGCAATGTGTTTCCAATAGCTTTCTACATCAAATTCTTGTTCTCTGTGTTTTGTTTTCTTGTTTTCTTGTTCTCTCTTTCAACTAGTATTTTTATATTAAACAACAAGTTTTGAATTGAAATTTATAATTATTTTAAACAAAAGTGCATAAAAAAATAATAATAAAATTTGTAATTGTTATTGTTATTGCAGCACAATTAATTTAGTGTTATTGCTTCAGGATGAACTAGTACATTTCATTAATGTTTTAATTAAATCACTATCGAGTTCAAGAAAGGAAAATCTCTTGGAATTCTATTAGATTTTCATTTAAACAGCTCGGTCCTTGAAAGTAAAGTGACTTTTTTGCAGTTTCAGTTTTGACAAGGGGTGGTCTAACCATAGACCTTCTGCTTCTCGTTTCATGTAAGGTGATCAATCTTGTCTGAGTACATTCTGAGGGCGTGTATATGGGTCACCTGAGAAGATATTTGAAAATCAGTCTGGCATCTTTCATCTTTTTTCTGATTGTTTATCGAAATTAGGTCACATCCGTTGTTCGTAGTGCTTGATCCGAAAATTCGTAGTCTTGCTCTATTTCGTAGATTTTCTAATTTGTTTGACACAAAATGTTTTCCATAATCAATAAATAATGTGTGACTTTTACGATATGCAATAAATAAGAAAAAGCAATAAAACAAAATCATACCTTGAGATCCATTGAAAAGTTCAGAATTGATCGATAAAGCAATCCTCTGACACGTCATACTATCCAGTGAGTTTGTGGTGATTCGTAATTTATTTTGCCAACAAGAAGTTGATGCATTTTTTGTTGTTAAATTTGCTGCCTGATAAAATTTAGTTTGTTGATAATCCCACATGAGAATAATCGAATCAATATCTAACCTCTGATTGGCAATCGTGGAATTAGCAAATAACACAGTAATTGAGTAATTCCCATCTTTAAGAAGAAAATATTGTTGTGGATCATAGAATACCATTGGAAATGATCCATTTGAAAATGGCAAGGTAATATTGTAAACAATAAGAGGAAGGGAAACGGAATTCACATTCTTGCGCAAAATTGCTGATATGTGTAATGGTTCTGAAGACAGGTGCTTGTATCGTATGACCAAGCTATATCTAAAAAATAAACGTTGTGAACGATAAAGTATTATAATATAGGCTGTCTAATTTCTTTACATAAATACAACAAATGGCCATTTTTCAAATAGATTGCATTTTCTTACATGCAAGTGTTGATCATACTAGATTCAAAAGTAAGCAACTTGTCATTTTAGTTTATTGGAAAAACCATTCTCTAGTCTTGAGGAAGCCCTACATTTTCGGCATAATAATATACTATTACGTTTATTTGTAAACAGATATAAATTACAAAACGATACCACATGGAGCTTGGAAGTGCATAGCAACCCCGTGGCCATTAGGCTTAGCACAAAAAGTTACATCACTACAAATAAAACTTCACGAATACAACGATGGAAATCTTAATAAACAATAAATAAATAAAAGATGGAAATCTTTCCTGGAGAGAGGAAGTTTATATTGCTGATTTATTCAAAACGTTTGGAGTCCTGGATGTAATCTAATGTTGCTGTAAGAAATTTCGTATTTGATTTTAACGATAACTGTTCGTGCACATACAGAAACTATTCATAACTCAGACACCATTTATTCAGTTGATTTTGTCAACCAAGTTATCAAACTTAAAGTCTCTTTTATCAAATGCAATCAAAAATAGGATATGAAAGCTGGAGCACATCCACGATAGTACAACTTGAATAATTTTGTTGATACCTGGTGTGAAATAACTAAAAAAGTTAAATTAAATCTAAAATAACACATAACTGTAAAATCAAAAGTATATATATATATATACTGTGGAAAAGGTACCTCATCCGTAAGAACAAAATTTACCTTGCATTGAACTTTGGCTGAAAATAAGCCGTGACCTGACCATTGGAATCAATCCTTGCATAGCCAAATCCAGTAAAGTAAACTCCGTGTCCGGTTAAATCTGAAATTACGTTAAAATTTCCACCTGACGATTCAGCTTCAGTTCGAAGAAAATCAAAACTTGGAATGAAGAAGTTACTTTTCGCAGAATCACAAGAAATACCTTCCATGTTACTTCTGCAGAAGCACTGTCCTGAAATATTAAGTGAAGAAATGCAAGATTGTGTTATGATTTACAATGTGAAAAAAAAATAATAAATATACGCTTGCTCGTTTACGCTGTAAGGACAGTAATAACTCGCACTGTTAAAAACGATCCCGAAAGATAAACAAAGACAATTAAATGTCAACCAGCCCCACAATTTTGGTGTTTTTCGCCATTTTGAGTGATAAAATGGCAATATTTTTGAATATTAAATAAATTTTTGAAAGCACTGGAAGTTTAGGAATGAAAGACGTTCAACAATTTTCCGATTGCAAACCATTGTTTAAAAAAATAAATTCCGAAATCTGTCGCATGTCAACGGAGAAATTCAAATTTCAAAATCAGCATCTTCACAGGTGAAATCGTCCCAA
>JAYJMH010030911.1:0-17094 GCA_036873815.1 Phacellophora camtschatica
TTACTTGAATGACTTGGAAAAGTGTCTTAAATTCTCCCGGGCTAGCATCTATGCTGACGACACCAGTATAACGATTGTATCGGTTCTTTCCAATCTCTCTGAGTGGATGAGGGTGAATAAAGTTAGCCCTAACGAAAAGAATCAAATTCATAATCATTGGGCATCCGCTTAAAACAAAAAATCTAGACCTGCCAGAAGTGCTGAAACTAAATAACTCTGATATAAAAGAGTCGTTAAGACGAAATCCCTCGGAGTGAGCAGTTTAAACACACCAAAGGCAAAATGAAAAATGTCGTTCCACCATCCCAACTGTGTAATGTTTATTATACATTAATTGAGAGTTTTACGTTATGTTGATGTTATCTGGGGTAGTCTGTCAGAAACGAAATTTGCTGCTCTCCAACGCCTTCAAGACCGGGCGTGTTCAATAATAGCAAATGCAATAATAAAAGATAACTGGTCGGCTTCCTGGTTAAACGTAGAAAATTTTTTGAACTGGACTGTCATGAACAACAAACTTATGAACAGACAATGCCCTGAAAGCCTTTGGGACAAATACCAACCCAGATCTTTTTATTCGACCTACAATACGAGGCAACGTAAAGATCTCCAGATCCCTAGATATAGGACTGAATTAGCTAAAAAGGCTTTCATTACGCAGCTCTCAAGTTATGGAATAATACACCTGCCGAAATTCATGAGCTATCGACATTAGATCGTTTTAAAAAAAAAACTTCGAACGCATCTAAAGAGCTTTACTCTCAAACACAACTCCCTGGAAGAACAGGATTTATAGGGTTGCAGGTTTTTATTCTTAGTGTTTTTATCATTGTAAAAAGATGTTTTGTATTTCGATTTGCTGAATGGTTAATTTGTGTATAAATAATATTAAATGAAAAAAAAAATGAATGCCCAATTTACATTTGGCCGAGAAATTAGGACTCGTCTACAACGGAACAAAAAATACTCCTCGGACATTGAAAAAATCCAACAGAAATAAAAACAGATGATGGAAGAACAACAGAAATCCTACAAGATTGGAAAACATATGTCCTCAACAACAACATACGTAAAGGAGACCATGGAATACATGCGCAACGCAAAACGGAATCAAAACCACCTACACGGACCCATTCATTGTCACGGAAGTGATAGGATATCAAATCGAAGCCAGAGGAGAAGGCTAAACCAAAACACGCCTTGCCCAGAAATAGATCAAACCACCAACCGACTGCAATCAAGTCAGCCAAGGCGCTCCCAACTTAAAATACGTTCGTATGACGAGTTCGTATGATAAATTCTTGACTACGGTAAGAGTGAAGAGGCAGCAAAACCAAAGCAGCAACAACAGAATCAACAGGAGAGGCACTACGCGAGAAATAAAAACATCAGTGCGGCCGGCTAATGCACTACCTACGGTATAAGCAGCTAATGCAGCAGCACAAACTGAAGAAATTAGCAACAAATAATTTGGCCCGCACATTTTCTCCACCACAAAGCGAATGTGAAATGCCATCCATCCCTACCACAACCCAAACGAAGACTACCAAACAAATTACATGATTATGTCCTGAAATTGTTGTACCCACGGGACTAGCAATGATTGTCGCAGATACAGAGATGATAAGTTGTGAATGGACATAGTATAAATCTTAAAATAATCTTTGTATTCTGGACATTGAATGGAATCTCCGACTAGTCTTTGCGTTTTATGCGATTTGGACATTCGTGTCTGCTTGTAGAATAACATATGTACATGTGTACTAACATCCTGACTGGCTTGTTTTGAGCTCGTATTTAGGACATTTCCATTTTGGAAATGTACGGCTAGAACCTTTAGTATTCATCTTACTCAGTATTTTAAGGAATTTGTATCACTGCAGAAATCGGGGCTGGTTTTCGAAAAAAGCAATCCGAATTCTCCTTTGAAGTTAAAATGATATTTTTCACGGAAAATACTAATTTAAAGCAACAAAAAAATAATTGGGCAGAAAATAAATTGCGATTATATGAGAAATTTCAGCACGTAAATAAAAATTCCATCTCGGCTAGCTCAAGGCGAGCTGAAATTCAATCTCGGCTAGATGCTAGATCAAGGCGGGCTGAAATCTCGTATAACTGAGTAATCTCGTATATTTGAATAATTGATAATAAAATATAGAGTTTTAAAATGAAAAGTTACATGAATATTGAAAACTTTAAAAACGACGTTTCGAGCTTGACCCGTTATCAAGTCAAAATTTTGGCCATCCGTCAAAACTTCTTGTGGCTCCAATCACAGTACTGCATTGTGGTCACATGACACTTTTCTCATCTCTGATTGGATTATTTTCATATTCGTAAAATTTTGTGGACTACCAGACAACGAAACAAAACAAACTTTGACTGATTGGGCGTGCGTCTTTTTCAAAGAACTGCGAGCATCCATTTTGTGCATGAGATTGTGAAGAGATGGTTAATGCTTTCAAGCATTTTTAGCGACGTCAAACAAGACAACATCTGCAGCTTGCAGCTCAAGCTAGAATTGTTGCAGTTGTTGAAGAGGGGTATTGTGCTAGACTCTGAGAATTTCGGAGGAACGTTTGTTTGATTGTTTTGACAAGAGAGCATGTTTTGAGCAAGCCGGTGCTTTTACTCAAGAGCGTCTAGCTTTAAACAAGTTGAGCGCATTCTAGACAAATTTTACACCAAAAATAGATGCCAATAAATGAATGGTTTTGAACGTTGTTTGTGCCAAATCAAGCTATTGGGGTTATTACATCTTAACAACATAAAATTAATTAATTGATTCTCATCAGAACTGCGTAAAAAAGTTTAAGCTCTATATATGGCCCTAAATGGCTGTTCGCCGCCCCCCTCCCCCACCCTGTTTTCCATCGTAGCTTTAACAAACAAACAAAACGCCATCTTTTCCGTAATAAACTATGAACTATAAGAAGTAAACACAGTGCCAGTTCTTGGGCTTGTAAACTCTTGTGCGGCGTTGCACTAACTTCCTTCCATCATCTTGGCACAAACTGCAACGAGGATAATATCGTAGGCTTGTTTCCAAGTTATCGCGATCTCCGCAAAATATGCAAATATCTTCATTCTTCGCGCTGTAGTATGGCAGCTCTATGGTATCATTGCAGGTCAAATCACTCTTACAAAAGACTGCTGGAAATTCGTTAACATCTGCAAGGCCTCCAAGATTTGCCCCACATGAGTACGTTACGTCTTCCAGAAGTCTGCCAAGTAAATTGACATCGTTTGCTCTCACTTTGTTTTTGACATGGAGAAGTCGCCACTTGCCACATTCTTCGCATTGAGTCACCCGCTGCGAAACATTACATTTCAAATTGTTAACATACGAAAGCAGAACCCGATATGCATACAATTGAACTTTGCTATCTCAACTCCGAAGAGAAATTAGAATTTGCTTGAGACATTGACAGTGTGAGTTTAGAGTAGACGGGTCTTTCTATGTACAGATCATGCAGATAAAAAGAGATAACCAGGGTATATTCGCGATAGTGAGTTTCAACAATAGGCTCATTTCTTCAACATGGTGGAATAATCAACCTTAAGTCAGTTGTGTCCTTGATGCTCTGGTTGGGATTTTAGGGAGCAAGGGAGCAGGAGCTACAAAGGGCTGGGGCCAAGGGAGCAGGACTATAACAATTACGGGAACTAGGTGGCAGGTAACATACAAATCTTCAGGGAAGATGAAAAGCTGGGAAATCAAGTCCACTTGTGAAAAGATTGCGTATTTTCAAGGAGGAGAAAAGGAGCAACCAACTTCTATCGGATCATTTGTACACAGATCTATGGGTCTGCTGAGCTGATCTCTTGGTCACCATGTATGGGGTCGGAAAAAGTAAATCTAAGAAACAAACTGTTTTGTTTTGGAATACAATGTAGTAGATAGAAGCAATATTATAAACTGGGAATGTAAGTCCAAAACCACGTACGTTCACATTCAAAGCTGTCTGCTTTGTTGGGTTAAATGGCAAGCCATGGTCTTGGTGAACATTTTGAATTAAAGATGGATGGTGACGTTCCGACGTTAGGCTGCCGTAAACAGCAGAGAATGCCTCGTATCTACAAAAAAATCATAGCTATTGCAGATTACGGGAATCAAATACAAGCAACAGATATTTTTAATGTTTTTGAAGCCAGTGCTGCCTGCAGTCACAAAAGAGGAGAATAATGGTACAAAAGATAAATTTTAAATTGTACTGAGTTCAACATCGCATAATTCGGAACACTTGGGACTGAAGAAAATATACACTTGAAATACCGAGAACTACCAATGTATAATAGTACAGGCCTTGCACACATTAACATGTTTTCCTCTGCCTAAGGATTCGTAAGAATCCTTGATAATATTTTTGTTTCTTAAGAATTCTCGTTCACAAAATTTGCAGTCTTTCATATGAATCAAGAATTCTTAATAGAATGCGAAGAATTCTGTAATATTTTGAAGGATTCTTGAGAATTCTTGTCATGCTAACGTGCGCAAGGCCTGTACTGTATACTCTTGCATTTTTTCAGAACTCATGACATGCATCGTAACAGGGAAAAAGCGTCGCCGTTCCAAAACACTAGATAATAAACATTTCTCTCGACAAAACAGCTACCTTTCACCATTTGGAACAGGATTTGGAAGATGGTAGGGTGTGTCAAGTTTTTCTCTCGGTAGACATGGTGATAGATGATATTCGCAGCTTGGATCTTTGCATTTCTTGACTCCAAACATATAATGTCTAAAATTTTTAAAGAAAGCAGTTTAGAAGTAAGCAAAAGAGCAAAGATTTCACAGCCTGAAATTTGTAAAGAAAGCAGTTTAGAAGTAAGAAAAAGAGCTAAATCTCCCAGTCTTGGCATTTGATCGGGTTCATCTGATTGACTGTCGCTAAGAACATATTCACCATGAATAGTTAGGTCATAGATTTTATTTAATTGATATGAAAATATCCAAATATCGTTATCAATGCAATAGGTTTTGTATAATTTTCGCGCCCACATATTTCAAAAACCTTGATTTTTCGTAATTGCTCTGTGGTCCCTCCAAGCTTTTCCATAGCTCGATTTTGTAACTGCTTTTTGCTGTCCCTTTAGAATTTGAGATTTGAGTGCATTCCGAGCAAGAAGTAAGTACATGACGTACATACATACCTGTCAGTAAGTACCCGTCCCCCTGGGTTTGCAGACAGTTGTGTTATGAAGAAATCTCTGTCTAAGCTGCACTCACTTAACTTCATTAACAGCTAGTTTTACTTAATCCTGAAGTTTGGAACAGAGAACAGTTTCTAATATATCATCTTACTAAGTAAAGTAATAAAAAATTAACGCTGCTGCAATTCGGGATAAACGATTGATTCAAATTTCTAAAATGCTGGTTAATGTACAGCAGCGTTAATTTCCTACAGAAGATAGAACAATTCTTACATTGAGCTCCGGATTTTCTTCATTCAGCTTTCTCACACTTTTTAAACCATTGCAGTTCTTCAAAACACTTCCAATGCCAGTAGCCTGTCGCATCAACCCAACACACTGCGCTCCAAGGTTAAGCACCGACATAACTCTTTCCGCGGGATCCTACCAACTGTTGTACGGAGGTGTACGCACTGCTGCAATTATGTCCCGGTCTCCCTAAGAAATAAACAAATCAAAGATGCATGGACTGAAATTAGATTTACTCGATGATCTGGTCCTCCATCTGTATAAATGGCAAAAATCGGATTGTTATCATCTTTCAAAATGATATGGAGCTCTGTTGCATGCCACAATGCAGATGATGGTTGGAATGTGTGCTATTTCAGGCCGACGTGTACCTTTCCATTATACCATAAGCCTTCAACAGTTTTGGGAATGTTGAGTTTCAAAATTACGTTAGGTATCATGGTAAATTTCGTAAAATCATAGTCTCCAACTTCAAAAGAGGCTCCTTTCACAACGAGGGCTTTTTTCCCTCTTTCTCTTTCTACCGCTGCAACGGGGTACCCTGGTTCACCAATTTTCATGCTATGTTTGTCATCCATGCAAATGAACGTAGTATGGTTACGATACTGAACAGCAAGTTCTTTAAGATATCGAAAGAGAGCAGAGGCGTAATGACGCATATCAATATGTTGCACTCTGAACTGTCTTGCTTGAACCATATACTTTATTTTCAGAGTCCCATAGTAGCATTTAGATATGGCTGCAGTGACTCGCCGTGGCCAAAATTGCAAACGTAACCATTGTATTGATGGTATTTGTGTGCCTTCCGGGCAGCGCTTGGATACTTGAGAATGCAAATCTCGAACACTTATTACTGTGACTAAATGAACAACCACATCTCCATTTTCTATTTGGTCATGGCGTCTGTCATCAACCGCTGTTTCTACTGCCTCGTTCATGTATCTTTTGCACTCCTCCAGAAACGCGGTAAACCTTTCAGGTTGTCCTTTATTATTAACTCTAAGATCTACGACAAGCTCTGGGTCTTGAAGTTCGAGCATTTCAGCAATGGGCATATCCCTTTTCTCTTCTGTTGTAGAACGGGCTGCAGAGGTATCTCCCGTTATAACCTGATAGGCTTTTCTCAAGAAAGCAGGCTTGCAGTTTGTTACAGAGCCAAAAGATTGCACAAATGTGCGCTTCACCTCTTCTGCACATCCTCTTTGATCCAGCGTTGTTTGATTACCATCTGTATACTATAGAGCGGAAGCCATGGTGTTAAGAAACAGATTTCCAAGAAACTCTGCTTCGCCTGCTGACCAGCCAGCCTCGTTCTCTCTAATCCATTGAATAATGTCGTTTTTCAGTTTATCCTTGTTGTTGCTCTCCGCTACTTTTGCTAGCAGATGGTTTTTCCTTTTGCCGACATCATAAGAACTTCGAATGCGGACCTCTTTGCATTTTCTCCTTGCTCTGTTCCCACCGTGTCTATCTTCGTGACTCTGAATTCCATGAAGTTCCCCAGAACAGATGTCACTTCTCCAATTTTGGCACCAAACCCGACCTGCGTAAGATCGGCCTTCGTACGGCCGACATAAGCACATACTTGAGTTGAGTTATACTCAGTGGGTAAGCTGTCACCATTATCCAGCAGACCAGAAGCAAAATCGTTGTATAATTCTTGAACAGATACAGGCTCTGTTGTTGCTGTGGTTGTCTTTTGGAGAGCCTTTGGCGTAAGATCAGAGAACAAGAAACGTTCGTCACCTCCCTGAGAGGTGAAAATTGCCTTACGTGTTCTTGTATGTCGTAAATAACAAACTAGGGAAGGGTGAATTATTTAATTTTCTTGAAATTATGCAATACTAAATATAAAAATTTTTAACTTTCTATAAATCTAAGACGGGTGGGACTTTTATATAAAAATATAAAATAAAAAAAAAAAATCGAGGCGGCATGAAAATATGATGATGACGGGTGCTGATGAGAATCAACTAATTAATTTTATATGGCCTTCCACGAACAGTATTCGAACTGTTGAAAAATGGCCACGGCTTCCCTGCCTTTTCACGAAAAACCTCCAAACTACAATCAAGGTTTCTTGTTTCTGCCAGCATCAAATTTTACTAGCAAAGCATTAAAAAATCTTTCTTTTCAAACTGTAGATGTTGCTTTAAAAAAGAAATAACAGTTTTCTGTTTGACACCATTTTTCTTCGTGAAACTGAAAAGGCTAAAAGAATCTGGGAAAAAGGAGAGAAAAAGCCTCTGTAACAAATTGAGAGAAATGAAACCCTTCCATTGCAGTGTATGGAATTTCGAAATTTGGTGAGGTCTTCGCCCATTTATCTGAGAAGTTAGATTTCACTAAAAGAAGAATAAACAGACAAACTGCATACGCGCATTATGGAGTTTATTTTTTACGGTTGGTGAAAAAGATTCCTGTACTTGACATGAAAATAATTTTCTATTCGTTGCACTACGAGCTATGTTTAAAAACAAAATTTCAAAATATCCAACATTTTCTAATTTTGTTCAAGGAATGGTTTGATGCAATTCTATTTCACTCTCTTGCTCGCAACATGTTTGATCCGCTTTAAAATTTCATGAATAAAAAAATAGTTAAAAGTTAAAGGTATTTATTTCCAAAATTGTACACCGGAAACATTTGATAGACATTTTTATCCTGGTGTTTCAACTCCAAGCGCCCCTCTCTACTAAACGCCCCTCTCTAATAAACGCCCTCTCTAAAATCTAAAAAATTATAAACGCCCTTGGCGTTTTTTTTTATAGAAAATATGGTAGTTATGAGCCGTATTATGCTTGCATAATAGGACGATTGTAGTAAGTCTATGTCTGGTCTTCCTGTAACCGGGAGGTAACTGGGGAGCAACCAGTGAAATATTTAGTCTCATTTTCATAATGTAATGTCACTCGAGGCTACAACAACATGCTGCAGTTTTAAACATGTAAGCATGTTTATTTTAGGCCATTGCCAGTTGTGTGCGACGAGCTGTTAACTGTTGACGATCTAACCCTGGTTCACAGAGTTTCCAGATAACGCAATTTTGGTATATTAAAGATGGAGATCGATAAAAACCCAACAAGTGAATTGCTGGTAAGAATTTTTTGAACTTTTTAAGGCAAACCAAAAGAAAAGAAGGAAGGGTCGCCATTCAACACAATCAAAATAAAATACAGATCAAGATGTAGTGCGCGCCGTAATCAGTGATGAAATTGAAAATGGATAACATTTTATTTTGAACTGAAAATTGTCCTATTAATTATTGTACTATATAGTGCATATATCATGAAGTCAGGAACTATTTATTACTTGCACACACCAGTCCAATGCTGTTCACTAACTTGAATGACCCAATAGTGTGACATGCATCTGTAATATCCAGTTACTAGTGATAAGCATATCCAGCATATGCATTCTTTGTTTTTTTGCATGGAGAAGTATACGTACGTATAAAAACAGTAGACAAACAATAGGCCCCTTTGTTCTTTCAAAGATTATGGGGAGAATATATTCTCTGCGAATGGCAAAGAATGCAGACTGGGAATCCAGTTTTGGGCCCACTATCCATATTCAGACAAGGGGAATTTGCAGATGCCAAAATAGTAGTTGCACATAACTGTCTATCATGCTAATTGAATCATTTCATTGTCTTCTCTTTGTAATTTTCTTTCTATTGCTTTGTTGTTGTCTTTTATTTGTACTGTGATGTTCTAAATGCATAAATATTAAAGACAACAACAAATCAGCATCAAAGATTACAAAGAGACAACAACAAAATGATTCAATTAATATGGTAGAAGATTATCTACAGCTACTATTTTGGTGTCCAAATTATCCTTTTTAAATTTGGATTCAACAAGCAAGGAACTGCAACCGTGGATAAATAATTTTAAAATGAAATGAAATGAACAAGAGATCACCACAATAATATTTGGAGAATTTTGCCAGATTTGGGGAAATTTATGATTTGGGAAAATTTATGAATTTCCCCAGACCTGGCAAATGGAAATGATGATTTATGCTTGCATGGATCAAACAATTATCAAATTCAGATCCAGCATGTAAAATTATGGGCAGTATACCTGCTCCAAAAAAAACCACTGTTGTAAAGAGATATCTGTGTCAAAACAAAACTTAACCGCTTTTGGGGTCTGGCCTCGTTTCCCTGAAAAGAGCAGAAACTGCTTTTGGGGTTTTTCTCACATGTTTGAGTTGCGTAATTTTAACTTGTTTTTCGCCAACAAAGGAGTTACCATAGATACCTTTGTTTAACATCAAAGGAAAGACAAGGAGCTGAAGAATTCATTTACCTAATCTTTGTTATACATTGTCATTTGAAAATCTTGAGATAATTGCAGTTGAAAATTCTGTTGCTATTTTTCATCTTACTTCTCCGGCCATTGTTTTCAATCAAGCATGGCAACAAATTTTGTCAAGGAAGACAGTGATTCTGTGTTGGATTTGAGTGACTTATTCAATGTAGATGTTTTTCCAATGTTTTTGGAGAAGATTCCGATGAGAATGATGAAGAAAATTTTGTGGATATCCATTTGTGATTCCCAAAGTGAAGTGAACTTCCAACCAAGAACCAACACAGTCATTTGATTCAGATCTTCACAACAATGTTCCTGTATCAGGTCCTCAAAGACATTTGCCAGATGATGCGAAAGCCATTGACTATTTTCAGCTGTTTTTCACAGATGAAATGTTGTCGGGAATTGTGGAGTGAACAAACCTAAATGCCAAGAAAAAAATGGCGGAAAAAGGGTGTGACAAAGAATGAAGTGTCTCGCTGAAAGAAATTAGGACCTATTTGGGAATCATTCTCATCTCAAACAGTCTGCTAATGACACCAAGAACTCATATATATTTTATGAATGATAGTGGGAAATGGATTTTTCACACAAATATTAGACAGATTTTCTCACAAAAGCGTTTCAGAGAGATTCGGTCCTACATCCACTTTTGCAATCCTCTCCAACAACCTCCAAGATGCTAGCGGGAACAATGACCGTCTTAACTTGGTTACGCCTGTTATTGACCATCTCCAAGCAAAGTTCAAGGAGTTGTTTTATCCTTATGAAACATTTCAGTGGACCAAAGTATAATTCCTTTCAAAAGATATATTTCCTGGATACAATGTATGCCTCAAAAGCCAGTTACAGTTGGCATTAAGTTTTTGTTTTGGCCGGTTCCCGAACAGGCTACTGTTGGAACTTTGACGTATATGTTGGAAAGACGGGGATCAAAAAGATGATGATGTTGGTGAGCTGGGAAAGACAGACTGTGTTGTGAAAAACCTTGTCAAGGATTTGGTGCACAAAGGACATGATTTGTATGTTGACAATTGGTACACAAGTGTACCATTCTTCCTCTTTTTACAGTCACAAGGTATTCTCTGCTGTGGCACGATAAGGGCAAACAGAAGATATTATCCTCATGCACTGCTTGCCCAAGAAATGAAGAAAACTTGTCAGGGACTACAACAGTTCCATGGGTGTGGTTGACAAATGTCAAAAGGGACATGAAGCAAAAAAATATTATATGAGAATTTTTATCAGTGTTTTCATGAAAACAATTAATAATGCCTACATAATTGAAGGTATGCCTCATGTCATCAAGGGAAAGAGTAAACAAGACATTCTTTCTTTTCGTGAAGAACTGACAATGCAACTTGTTGGAAATGTGCGGGTGAAGTATTCTCCAGATGGGCGTAGGAGAAGTGTCAAGCCAAAGCCATGGAAAACATGTTGCAAAATGTTGGCACCCACTTTCCAGCAAAAAATCAAGGCAGAGATCACAAGTTCTTGGTGTCTCGCAAAAAAGAGAAAATTGGCTGAAAAATTCAGGCGATGATCCAAAAAACTGTTCATTCCCTCTGTCAAAAATATTGTTCATTCCCTCTGGACAAAAAACTGTTCATTCCCTCTGGACATTTTTTAGAATTTGTCTGTTTCGTTATTTTTCTGTTTTGTTTGAATTGTTTCGTTATTATTTTGAGAAAATGAGATTTTGAATCAAAATTTGAATTCTTCATCATATTTCCTTCAAGAATATGACTATTTGCCTATACTTAATGTTGTCTCCTTCCCCATGAAAAATCGGTTTGAAACTTTTCATTGTGAAATGGAAATATTGGTTTGGGAATTTAAGGACTTTTGCATATATGGGATTATGACAAGGAAAGGGAAAATCAAGTCAAGAAATTTTTTTAAACATAAATTTTTACACAAAATGTAAATCCACAATGTTGTTTACCACATCTCGGACATATCAGGGCTTTGCAAATTTGACGAAATCTGAAGAATTTCTCCAAACCTGGTGAATATCTGAGAATCTTGCTAATTGTTCTGGTTGCTATTTGTCAGCGAATGTTTTTCACAAAGGACGGCATTTATGAATTACTTTTACCACTCTCTGAGGTAAATTTTGTGTATCAACAGGATTTATCGGACAAATTGCATTTTCACTTATTTTAATAAATTTATCACAAAGCTTGAACTTCAATCTCAAGTTGCTGAATTCCAAGGTTCTTGGGTGCGCACCTCCTTTTCAAAACCCAAGCATTGCATAGGTCCAACTCTCAATGTTGAATGTAATATTTTAATATAATAAAATAACAAAATGCTACATATTTCCAAATTACAATAAAAATTAGGTAATTTAACCAGCAACCATTTTATAATTTAACCAGCAACCATGACCTATTTAACAAACTTGATCCTGCTTCATTAGCCATAACTTAGCTAAGTTCAACAGAAAGTGACCACATCTGCTCAGTGCCGAGACAGGAAGAAGTGCCAACGCTGCAATGATAACAACAACATAACGGGGCTTTAGTTTTAAGTTCTATACGTTGCAGTTGGCATGCACACATAGAAATTCATCCCCAACTGAAATGGCATGAACACCTTGATAAATCAACTAAAGCACAATTTTTGTGCCTTTGAGGTACGACAATTTTATTTACCTTCTTGGACCTTTCAATGAAAATATCTCTTTATTAAGACCATTTGGGACCACGGTAATTTAACGGTTTATTAGATGAACCTACCAAATTATTAAATTAAAAGGTTCTTACATACGGGCTTTTGCTGTACTGGGAAAGTTAGAATTGACTTTGTACCGGGTGGTCCAAATAGATGTTGTTTGGTTTGATTGACCATGATTCCTTCCCAAAGCAATGAACCAATTTTCAAAAACAGATTGAACAAAGACTAAACTGCATTTTGCAATTTTTTCTTTTAAGTCGAAGTTATCATGTCAAAAAATTAATTGACGATGCAGCTATATTTATGATAAAATGTCAATAAATTCAAACATAATTTCGTGGATGCTACAAACCCAATACCTTATTTCGTTCTTTTTCATTATGACATATTCAGAGCCAGCTTGATAGCGTTACAGGTTTAACCAAAGTTGTTTTCGTTTCTCTGGCATTTCTTGAATTTTTTTATTTATCTGACATGTTTCACTTTCTTTGTATGTCGCAGGATATTTGGAGCTGTTTTTGTGATTATTTCTTTTATTGTGCTCCAGTCATTCCTGTTATATTTGTTGTATGCTCTCATACTGATAAATGCTGCACTGCTCTCATTTGTCATTGTTCCTGTTATATTTGTTGTATGCTCTCATACTGATAAATTGAAAAATTACTATTTCAGGATGGTCAAGCAGTTGGTAAAGAAGGAAAAGAAAAGACTGGAAAGGGAAAGAAAAAGAGAAAGACACCCAGGTGTTTATTGTTTTATTTTATTTTTGAACACACAGAAAATATCTTAGTTCATCTTTCAGAAAGCGCTCTGAACGGGTAGGTCTACAATTTTTTTTCATCAGATTTTGTCTTTTTGCTTATGGTGTTTTTTGTTTTGTTTATTTACTACTTTTCCGCTCTCCAAAGGAATTTTTCCTTACCTTGCAGATGAAGCTAGTTTAAAATATTTGCAGTTCATTTGCAAATGTTTTTTTTTGAGTTCAAGAACAAGCTAGAGCATCTTTCAGTTCTCATGTTTCTTTGAAATAACTTCTAAGCTAGTACTGGGGGTGATAAAAATGTTTGTAATTGTTAGTGTATTTGATTGAGTGTAAATAAAATAATTGTAAAAGTGTTGCGAATGTCCTTCTTTGTACGCTTCTTTACGAAAATAGGGGGGCATTCAAATTTGGTACAAATGGGAAGAGGAGGGGGTTAAAAATTCCATAAATTATCAAATGTATATGTCACATTGTTAGCACATTTTAAATTATATTTTATCGCATTTTTTTTTATTGAAATGACAGCTGTACTTCAGACGTTCGATTTTGTAGCAAACAGATTTTGTCTGATAAAGTCATCTATATAATAAACGCCGCATTAGATTGTTGAACAATTTAATTAATGTCTGAGGTGTTTATTAGAGGAAATATGGCAGTCATTTTTTTTTACAATAAGTAATATTTTGTGTATTTATTTACTCGAAAAATTTTAAGGTTTATTGATTTCAATTAACAACTTTCCATGACATTTTTATAAGATCTTCTTGAATTACTGGGTAGACCAAAAGCAAATTCCGCCGTTTGCTTGGCTATTTTGCAAATTCTGTTTGGTTCTAGACCCCCTAAAGAACACAGTATAATTCCCGAAAGATTAGCTTAGATTTATAAATATCACTCTACCTTCTGCGATAATTCTAAGACAACCAAATAACGAAAATAAAGTAATGTCTTTATTTAGATTTCGAAATGAATTAAGAACATTTATGGAAAGTCCATTCCGTGAATTCAATGCTACCATATGAAGTATTTTATCTTAATTTATACAGTTTATATATACAGTAGTTGTTTATGCATTCAATTTATTTAAAATCTAAAGAAACACCTTGCTTTTACTTCTGTTGTTTAGGTGCCTAAGAAAGCTGAGTGATATCTATGCATCAACGTTAATCCGATTGGAATTTCTCTGTATTTTTTATGGCCTAGTAACAAACAGTGTTTGCAGAATATCCAAGCAAACAGCGGAACTATGTTTGTCCACCCGGTTAATTTTGCCTGCATTTGCTTTTGACGAGTTTTGAATTAGTTGGAACTTTCTCAACTAATTTACAATTTTTCATTCAGGTATTGGTCAGACGAAAAAAAAGGCAATGACAGAACTGCAAATAAACATGAAGATGAAAATGAAGGAAATGCAGAAAATGAGGAAAATGGTAAAGAAGTTGAAGAATTCGTTATTGATCCTGAAACACTCGAAAAATATACACGAGGAGTAAAAATCGACGTAAAGGTAAGCCTTTGTTTTTTGAATAATTTGACATGATTGTGTCACCTATCATCAATTCATTATTATTTTTTATATCTTTGTGTCAGAGAAATGTATTCAACAAATCAATATGAAATATCGTTAAGATAACCGTCTATTACTAACGATGAAACTTCCACTTTCAATTTCCGTTGAATTGCCAATTTTCTTGAGGGAACTGGTCTATTTGGTGTCTTTGAATATCCCATGAATTAAATTTTTTGTTTATCCCATGAAACTTTTATAAGAGCAAAATTCCCAAAGGATTTTAATAAAACAACGAGTAATGTCTTTTAGTTGCTCGGAAAAAATCTACTTTTTTGTAGCCCGAATGGCAGCGCTTTTGGTACAATTTTTTCGTGATGCTAACACAATTTTTCACAATCATAATTGCTCCTGCGATCAAACTGCGATTCAATGTTGAAGAAAAATAATTGCTCCTTCAATCAAACATGGAAGTTGAAAAAATAACTTAAGAAATTTTCATGAACAAACACGAACAAAAACATTCAAATTAATATGCAAAAATTATTTTCACAAAAACTTGAAAAACGAAGCGTGAAATTCATTTTATTTCAGAAACATAAAACTTTCGAGATCCCGCTTGAACAATGCCGAGAAGAGTGAATGTTATTCAATTTGGTTAAAAACAATGACATCAAACATTCAAAGATTTGAACGCTCCTGTCATCTATCATTTAATTTCAGTCAATGTTTTGAAATTAAAACAGATTGCTTAAGATTCACTGATAAAACTGCAATGTCGATACTGGAGCAAGCAGGTGGTATTAATGTCAAAATGTGGACTGAAAGTGAATGACGTTCCTTTAAATTGATTTGATAGTTCACGAGTGGCGGCATTTTTAGCTTTTAGTTTTGGACAGGTAAATGTGATTGCAGATGACTCGATGACATCCCAAACTCTATAAGCTTTCCCTTCAGACTTCGTTTTGAATACGATTTGAAATTTGTAGCCTTGAGGATTTCGTGTTAAAGCCCTGCAAATGCAGTTTTTTCCGGTTACTTGGTCTCTTTTAAACATTTGCAGACACTTGTCTTTTACACCCTTTGAGAAAAATTGATATGAAAAGGCACATTCTACGAAAAAATGTGATGGTATTCAATTTTGGTATCTTCGATAATAACATTTCCGATTGTTTACCAACCTTTCAAAAATGTGTTCTTCTCTTTTTCAAGAAAACTCACTGAATGGCATATATCAAAAAAAAGTTTTATGAAAAGTGTCTATATGTAACTTTACCTTTATATTTATTCAAAATACCTTAACAGTTTTAGGTCAAATGCTTATATAATGAATATATAATTTTTTTCCGAGTATTTTCTCCTAGATGTATTTTACAAAATATGTATTTTACATTTTCAGGAAATTAAAGATAGAAGGCTGAAAAGCAAGTTAAAAAAGAGCGAAGAAAATTACAGCAAAGCTGCAAAACAAGCTGCCAGAACTGAATTACTCCTTCCAGAAGAATCTGGGTAAGTTAGATTATTTTCCTTAATAAAAAAAACTACTAAGGAATACCACTGTATGCTTGGTAGAGAAATGTCTTTCTCTTTCTTTGATTTTATGTTTTTTGTTTGTTTGTTTGACCGATAAAAATGGAGGACCTATAATAAGGCAAAAATGAGATGTGCTTGCAGATATTTCTCAACTTATTCTTTAATTTCGCAATTTACTTTCGTTATGCCATATTTAAATTATTAAATTTTTATCAAATTGTAATTTAGTTTATGACAATGTTTGCTATGCAATAATTTTTAAATTTCCTTGACAGCCTACGTTTTTATAGCTCTTTTTATATAATGTCAGATTACATTCATAGCGTCAGAATCTAATAGTTTGTAATAATGCTTAGAGAGACAGGTGGATAGACTCATTTGGGTATTAACAGAATTGTCGTCTGATTAAAAAATTCATAAACACGAGGGCAATGAAGGCAAAATCAAGACCAAGGAAGGTAACATAGAAGGTAACATTATTCAAAAGTTACTAACTGGAAATGTGACAAATAATAAGAGCATTTTATGAAAATCTAAGGCTATACTACTAATACTGCACTTGGAGTTTGAGAAAGCCGAGTCATATACATGTATATGCCAGTTGTTTTGTGTATGTATATATATAGAAATATATATCTGGTAAGAATTAAACTGTAAAACGATACTAAGGTGGAGGCGGATGCAAAAAACAAAGCTGATACCAAATTTAAGCCACATAAATATTTGGATTACAACAGTGCCAATCCTTCCCACATAAAACATACAATTCCATAAAATCTTTCAAAAAGAATAATCGTGTTCGTTTCAAACTCTGATCAAATGGAACTTCGTCTAAAAGAACTTGAACATTG
>JAYJMH010030922.1:0-17092 GCA_036873815.1 Phacellophora camtschatica
AAAAGTTTCCAATTAACTATATTTCAATAATTTTTATTCAGCAGAAAATTGACCAGAACTTTGCATAGGCACTTTAAGTTAAAGTCTAGTTTGTTGAAGAGAATCATAAATCCAGCTCATCTAAAAATGACTTAAAATAACATAAATCCAACAATCCCATGGAATGTCCAATGGCAAAGGAGGTTTTTAATTTGATTAGCTACCTATTCATAGATGCAGTACTGCCACTTTTATATCTGTTGATTCTCTTTGCATGCAATCAGAAACAGAAATAATAAAGGTTTGTCCTCCATATTGCAGTTCATTCTCCGCGACACTAGCTTTAAATTTCAAAGTTGCGGAAATCTCATCAACCATGCACATAAAATTGTTAATGGTGAACCTCTAAGCTTTGTTGAAGATTTTGTGTAAAAGATCAGTGTTATTAGCAAAGAGAATGGGACAAAAAAGATACCAAAGCAAGGCCTGTTAATGCTTGTGCAGCATTTGCCAGACTTCAGCTGATCTGAAAATTCAGACAATCCAAACATCGGACAAAGATTAAAGCTATACAATAGCACTATCAAATCTACCCTCATGCAGAATGCTGGCAAGTGGTAAAGGCAGATATGAGTAAGATCAAGGCTTTTCACAATAGGTGCCAAATAAAATATCAAACGAGGAGCTCCACAGAGAAATTGGTTGCAACAGTTTGGTACTGGATGATCAAACAGCAACATCTTTGATGGCTTGGACACATACTAAGAATGGACCAGGTTAGGACTGCAAAGTGGAAGGTAGCCTTATTATAGATGGACACCAGATCGATGGCAAACAAAAACCTGGAAGACCACAAAGCACTTGGTACAGGACAGTGCATACAAGTTGAGCACAATGAACCTTACATGGGGCAAAACACAGTTCATTGCTCAAGACAAGGACAAATGGTGTCACTGTCAGCTCATCACATCCTTTTTTCTCCAGAGATGGAGGCAGGAAAGGAAGAGGACAAAGTAAACACTATAGCTAGCCTAGCTTTGCAAACGTGTAGCCTTTTTCTGAGAATGAAAGGCAAACACTCTTTCCTTTCGTATAGTCGACATACCACATGTGTGTACAACAGAAGTCCCATATTGGTCTAAATTTAAAACTGCAAAGAAAATAGGAACCTCCCCTGATAGTACAGCCCCCCTGATGTAATGAGTTAATTCGACTCTATACTCCTCTGACTGAGACTGCATGGCCTGCTTGCTATTATGATGGTGGGCCTGATCCAACACAACAAAGAAAATCTTTCAAATAAATTTTTATAACAGCAACCCAGCATCATTTGAAAATTCATCATACCTCAAAACCTTTTGTCGCTCTCTTCCTGTCTTTCTTCCCGCTCATTCTTTTGACTTTGTGTCCTTCCCAGTCTGAAAGTCATTCCTGCTTTCATGCTCATTGCACCACTGCACCACTGAGTTGGAGCACTATTGGCCACGTGTTCGGATTCACCTCCAGGGATCCGCCTCCAGAAAATGAGGGCCGTTTTTACTTTTTCACATTTCGATTTAACATTATTTATTGTTGAATGCAAAATCTAGCTTAATTAAATACAAATGTAACCAGCTAGTTAATACAAACTTACAGAGCGGAATATAAAAATATATAATGATGGAATATATATTATAATAGTTACAAAAAATAACATGCAGCACAAATGATCCACAGACACACAGTCCTCTTTTAGGCCATATAAGACTGTGTTCGGTATGGGTAATTTTTTTTTCATTGTTCATGTTGTAAGAGGATTCGTAAAATCCAAAGACATGGTTTTATACATTTCTATTGATAGTCTTTGTAGGTTTTGTTGGTGTATAGTTGATGCTGATGGGTGTGTGGTCTTGTAGGTTTTTTGTTAGTGTATGGTTTTGTACCCAGGGGACAGTATCATTTGACCTGGGTACGTACGGGGCGTGTCCTATATTTTTAGGTCTGGGATTTCGATTTCGATCATATGTTTTTGGGTAAAATAATTATAAATAGCATAGAAATGTTGATAAAAAGATGTTACAGGCAGCAAAATTGCGCCCTATTGTTATATTTTGGGTTCGGGTTTTGCTCCATTATATTTTTGGGTCAGCTCAAGATTTCTTTGGACATGTACCCCCCTCCACCTATCCGAGTTAGTTTAAACTACCCCTGGGCCTTTGTAAGTAGATCTTCAAAAGTGGAAACTTATTCTAGTCATTATATGCCGCCCTTAGTGCTCGTTTGTATTTATTGTTAATAAGTTCTTCATTTTTCGGCTACAAAACATCCATAGAAAAAAATCATCCATGTCAGAAGAGAGTTATAGCTTAAGTTAGCAGGTTGTTGTTAAATTGATCATTATTAAAATTCCTGTATGTGGTCATGTCTCGTTCAATTCCTACCCTGACCACCCCCCCCCCCGGGCAGCCCGGGGGTCAACAAAAATTTCATGGACAAATGCCCGGGGGCCGGGAATATTTTATGTGCAAATGCCCGGGGTGTCCCGGGAGGGGGATGGTCAGGGCAGGAATTGAATGAGACATTACTGCAAGATGTAAAAATATTATTTCTTTCGCTTTTCCCCTTTTTATTTTATTTTATTTCTATCAAATTCTAATCTGTCTGGTCTGGGTCTGGTCTGGTATAGTCTAGAAAAATGCAAAACTCCAATTTGAAAAGAGGCAGACGGGTTTTATTTATGATGAAAGAGTATTTGGTCTGGATAAATTTCATTGTTCATCAGAATTTGATAAAAGTGTGGATTTCTTCACAACAAAAGTAACAAAACACAAATTCTAAACGTCTGAAAAATGAGGATGTCAAGTAGTCGTTGTGGAATTTGAATGACACTGTCAATGAAAACACAGACGGATTATTCAGGCCACCAAAACTCCACCTTTGACAGAGTAAAAAGCCAAGAATTCTACTTTCCAATTGAGCCCTGGATAATAGTTCAACGCTACGCTCTTCATTGTTTTGTTTCCTGTTCTTTTCCCGTTAGCTCCTTTCACTAAAATGTGGAATGCAGAACCCGCAGGTGCAGAGCTGCGGCAACGAAAGCCACAAAACGTTCATGAGTGAACTGAGTGAGTGTCTTACCAATTGTTTAGACTTGTTAATCGTCGTAGTTATGCTCATGCAAGAGCTTATACTTGGACTTGCCCTAAATCAATCTTTTTTACTTGGGGCAAGTCTAGGAAGGCTATACTATTACGATTCATAAAAGTACCATGAAGATTTCTGGACTTGGATTTTCCGCCACGGAATTGTAATTCGAACTTCGAACAATGGCAAATTCAAACTTCAATAATATAACTCTTAAAGCCTCGTTTCAACGATCCCCAAAAAATTGGGGATTTCAACTCCAGAATATGAGGCCTAATATTACTCGTCTAATAATTGTTTTTTTTATTTATAATAATTGTTACAATAAATGTGCCTATGCAAGAAAACTTTTGAAAAGAATTTTATCATTTTAAAGTAAAGATTGGACGACGATATTGTGGATTGTAAACATCATTTTGCAATATCATATCATGAAAAAAAAATGCCAACAAACAGACATATTATAGAGACACGTGTAATATCCAGTGTAAACCTCAAAATAGTTCCGTAAACTAATTAAATTGTAAAATAGTTCCGTAAACCTATTTAAATTGTAAACAATTCTAAATGTTCAAAATACCTCAAATCTCATTGTAACCAAGAGTAAATAATTTTATTACGATGGACGCCAAGTCATGATTTGGCTGATGATATTTAATTCGGAGGCTTAAGCTTAAAAATTTTCAAAACAGAAAAAGAACAGTTAACATATGCTTGACAGCGGTTTTGGTTTTCGAATGTTTTGCTGCTACCCATAATAAAGTGATATCTACTTAGTAAGATCATATTTTAATTTACGCCTCTCAAGTAGTTAAATCATCGAGAAAAATTTCCCTGGGGGCTTATACCGCCCCAAACCCAAAGCGGGCAGCATCACCCACATGACTCCTTACTCTTTGACTTTTGAACACCCCTAGACAAAATGTCAGTCTGCGCAAAATGTGAGTCTGCGTTTTCCCCTGCATCTCCTCCGCAGTAGTGAAACTAGGTGCCATGGGCTTTAAGGAATGCAAGTTGTCGTTTCTTAATCTTTTATATCCCTGTGCTCTTTAAAAATATGCTTATTTTTTTGCTTTGTGCTGACACAACAACAACAGCATTCACAGATACAGGGACCAGGGACATACCAACTTGATTTTTTTTATTTAGTTTTTTCAGAATGTGGATTATAACATCAGAATAATTATCATTCTTTAGGGGATCCAGATTATATTTAAAGCCCTGTTTACACTGCAACTTTTAGTCTAGGTTTAACCTGGGCTAGCGCTAACCCAGGTTGAAATTTTGTAGTGTAAACGCAGCCAACCTGGGTTCAACCTGGGTTAAGTCAACCCTGCTCTGGAGGAGGGTTGAACCCAGGTTAGATTTTACGAAATGCTGTGTAAACGCAAACCTGGGTTGAATCTAGGTTAGCGCATGCGTTATCAAATGAGCGCCAAAAATTGTCTTTTGGTTGAGAAGAAGCATGAACGAAGGAAACAAGTAAGGAAATATCTGTACTTAAAAACAATATAAACAATAAAAAAAATGAGTTAATCAAAAGCAAAAAGAGGATGCATCCACCTCAAATAAGTATCAATTCTATTTCTTGTCTTGATATGCCACCTTGCTTGTCGTCTTCTTCGTCTCAAGTGTCCCATGTTTAAAAGTTGGGAAACAAACAGGGCAATGAGCTTCATTAGAAATACCATCTTTGAAAACTGCAATCCCAACAGCGCATTCTGATTTATATTCACTGGCCATTTTGAACACAGAATCAAACAAACCATAATCGTAAATGCGCATGCGTGGCGAATTAACCCAGATTCAACCCAAGTTTGTGTTTACACACTTTAAATCCGAGATGCAGTGTAAACGAAAGTGGGTTGAACCTGGGTTGAACCCAGGTTGACTTTAACCCAGGTTAAAAGTTGCAGTATAAACAGGGCTTAAGTGCAGCACTACTGCATCCAGGAATGCTTCTTACATTTACTGTTTTTTCGGCTAGACATCATATGACCCTTTAATCAAAGTTAATAGAAATTTCTGTTAACTTTGCTTTAATTCTTTTATCATTAAATCTCCTACAATCATGACATTTTCTGTAGGGTAATGTTTTGAGTAGGGTTTTCTGTTGTGTCTGTATGGGGATGTTTAGTCTTTCCTGTTGTCCCTTTGAAATTAAATTGGTTTTGATATGATTTGATTAGTTGTTTTTGAAGTACTTTCCAAAGGAGCGAATTTATTTGTGAGCAATATGTTATATTTGTACGATAGGCTTGTCTCGTGTAAACACACCCCCTATCCGTGCAAAAACTTGAGCGGCTAAAAACTTGTCCGGTACCGTGTAAACGGGGTCTTAGAAGGTTGTTGGTTTCTATAATTTGAGTCAAATGATCAAAGGAACAGCGGTATACTTCATACTGATACTGTAATATTTTTTCCTGAAATTAACAAAAAATTTGTAAACAATTTTAACTTTTCAAAATACCAAGAATTTCATCAGCTGCGTATAAATTGCCAAAATACAAAAACGCGCTTCTTAGATTGACACACTTCCTAGATCTACTAATTTAATGAGTTTCTTAATATCATAACAGGAATAGCATTCCAAAGGGTCCAAACATTTAGCATTTTTTCTTAATGAATTTAATGGCATCAATTAATTAATGAACTCATATTAATAAATTAATACCCAGCTATTGCTGTCAAGAAAGCCATATAATTGATGTTTTTTCACACGATGACAAAAATTACATTGTAATTGCACCGAAAGGCGCCGCATAAGTTCTTGCTCAATGTCGATTTTTAAGTTGGTTGGTCATTGGTCGTAAATTATACCACAGGGAGACCAGGAACAATCAGCGAACTAATTAAAGTTAAAATAAGTACGAATTTTCCTGGTTTCCTTGTGATCAGATTGGCAATCATTAGCATCCTAAAGTTGGAAAGAGCTGTGGAAACCCCAGGGGGGACTCCTACATAAACTTAGCGTATAGGTCCGAAAATTGCTCACAACCCTAAACCCTAGCCGATACTGGTATGGGGCTGGTATATGCACCTCTAAACTATACCACTTCATGCCCTATATAACTTTTTAAACACCAATTGCATATCTTATCAATTGCATATAGCATATCTTAGTCAGGCAACGAAAAGCAACACAAAATCATAATCACCTCAACCAATCTTAACATCCAAAAATTTGGAAAATTAAACCAAACTCAGGTTAAGTCTCAAGTTTCTCATGTGAAAATATAGCTAACTGAACTTTCAAATTCTATATTTAGAATCACACACCAATAACAAATGATACTGAAATTGTGGTTTTGACACCCAGAAAATTAAGAACCCTGAATTTTCGGACCTATACTCCAAGGTTTTATAGGAATCACACCCTAGAGTGACAACTTTTTATCGCCCCAATCAAATTGCAAGAACTCAAAATTAAGCGGTTTGATTGGCTAACTAAACTCTTTTCTTGAAACAAGACTTCATAATTCATCGTACCATTCAAGCTTACTTTTGCACAGCCAAGTGCAGGAAGGGCTAAATCAATTGTATCATTGTCAAATATTTCACCAGCATATTAAAAATGGTGTAACTTTGAAGTGACCTTGTTTGGGTTCATGCTATTAGTTGTTACGAGAAATCGAGAAATCTTGTTACGGTATGGTCAATCATAAATTGATATGGTTACACATGTTTTAATTATGATGCAGGAATATCACATGCTACTTTAAACACTTTTTAAAAATATATTTTTCATTTAAATTACAAAGTCTTTATAAAAGCATTCCCATCATTTGTTCACGTCACCAAATAACTGCATTTTCTAAAATTAATTTGTTCTTTTTTACATCAGCAATTTGGAAATTTTTGGAATTTGTAGCCAAATTTAATTTTGATGATTTTCAAACGTCTGAACATTTTTTGGTCAACCCAGTATAAATATTTTTGATTTATTTCTTTGATTTCAATATTTTTGCAGAAAGAACTGCAAATATTTCACCAAGGCAAGACGAGTTCTGTTGCTGCGATGAGGAAGCCATATTATCCAACACCGCACCACACTCCACAGACAATTTTCATTGCCAACTGAGTTATATATTATCATTGTTAACTGAGTCAAATATTATCATGTTAAGTATTGCCTCTTAGCTTTAAATTTTTCTTTCTCTGTGGCATTTTTCAAAATGTTTACATTCTAGACATTGCCTAATCGCTACGTTGTGCATCTTTTTTTACATTCTTCGATATAACATTCTAGATACTTACCCAGCCAAAATATCCCACAGTAACATAAGCTGTAAACCGTCACAGTTCAAAACGTGGAATTGTAAATTTAACAGCAAATTTCTCATCATTTTCAGTGCTGTTTATGATGTCAGAAACTAATAGCTCTTGTTTCAGTCTTTCAAGTTTTACTCTAGTTTTCTCTACCAAGCACTGTTTCTTGATTTTTTAATATGTGTCTTTACCACGAGGAGGCTAAACGTTAACCGACAATAAATGAATTCCTAATCCGTTTTGTTTCTGTTTTAAATTAAAAAACAAGAGCACAGCCAAAATTATTAAAATGCTGAGATGTTATAATGCAAATGTCTGTCGATGATTTTTTCTTGCTTTTTGTTATTTTATATTTTGTTCACCCAGCCTTTTTGCTGGTTTGCTTATATATTATGGGTTAATTGTAATTTCGTAATTATCTTATCTGAGGTAAGCATCCCATTTTGCCTGATTTGTATTTAGTTTATTTTTCATTTTTCTTCCAAACTTTCCACATCTAGTGCTCTGATTTTTAATATAGCATTAATATAGCATTTTCTCATTCTTAGCCTGGGATGTTAATATAGCATTTTCTCATATCTTAGCCTGGGATGTTATTCAATTTAATTCTTGTTTTCAAATGCAAAGTTTATCCTTGTTATATAAAGAATGTGTAGAGCTTTAGTTTACTTTATTTTTAAAATTGTGTAGTGTAGACTGGATTTTAAAATTTTACCAAGGACGGTAGATGCTATTATTACGGTGAAAATAAGAACACACCATCTATAGGTGTATGACAAATAACAATTGTACTTTTCGTTCTTAATTTTGTCTTTGTAAAAGAATGATACCACCAGACAACGGACAGTAACACTTGTCCAACAGGTGTCCGTTATCCAACGGACAGTAACACTTGTCCAACAGGTGCCCTGGGTGCCAGAGCCTCTAAGAAAATTAAAATTAAATGATAATAAAATAAAAATAAAAATAAATTATTTTTATCTTTATCTTAATTTTAATTTTTTTTATATAAAATCACTGCCGTTAAATTGATATACTAATCATATATGATATATTAATGAAAAATGTTGATATATGTTTCTCTATTGATAATAATTATACGTTTTTCTCGTTCGTTCATTTCTAGTTCAGCCAATTTGAATTTAACCTCAATTTCGATTAAAACTAACAGTTTGCTTTTGTCAATGTGATTTGTTTATCTTTTTGTGATAAACCTCGTATTCGGTGTTTTTCCTGGCACAAACAAATATAATGTTTGTTTACACTGATGGATAAGCATAACATAATTTCCCAGCACAAACAAATACAGCGCAGTTTAAGAGGAAAAAGAAATTGTTACAGGAATTGCCATACATGGGGCTTTGAGATTTGTTCGCACATTATTCTGGTATCAAATGTTCATTCAATATGCAGATTAAGGAAAACCCTTGTCCCAAAGAATATTTCTGAAAATGAAACACTCCTTCTGATGCCAAGAAACGGTAGATGCTTGTATCATTGTGGAAATCACACCATCTATGAAAAGTAAAAAGTCTTTTTGAAATGAATGAAATGTGTATTTTGAAAACGAATAATATTTGTCATATATCTGAGTCCGCTTACGTTGTTAAGTGTTTATTATCCTGAGTACCAGGCTCTGACTATTGAATTGATGGACACCAACAAGCGACTGGCTGACAGGACACGTGTAAAATTTACAAAAAAAATTCCCCTCGGGTTCCCCTTGATTACTTTTCCAGGGTTCCCCTTGATTCTATCGATATGAAAGATACCGTTGAAAAATACATGCACATTTTTTGGAACATCTTATCATTGAAATTTGAAGCAATTTCTTGGTACAATATTCCTATAAAGGGTGTGGTCTTGAGTCAACATTTAACTGACTCAAAAAACAAAGCTGCACAGATACATACAACAAAGTACTTTGTTCCATAATGTAAATTAGTGGTAGTGCAATTTAAAAAAACAACCATATTAGGGTAAGATCTTAATATGATTATAATATCTTGAATCAACGAGCATTAGCTGGTATTAGCGTAACGTGATAAATTATGACTGTTCAAATTAGACGAGACTATTGGGCGTGTCATCAGGACAGTCCCATTAGTTGGTAGAATCAAAATTAGAACAATAGTTTCCTTTTCCGCTGCCCTTCCTATAACCTCTGTCATGACCGCATGATTCCCTGGTCATAATTTTGAAATATAGGAACTGTAAAAATGCATATAGTTTGAGTGAATTGGTAATCAGAAACGAAAGAAGAATACACGCTTTTTTATAAGAAACCACTTTATAAGAAACTCACCGGTGAAACCTTTAAGAAAACTTTTGAATTTTTTAGCGAAGATTACTTAATGATTAATGATATTAATGGAGTGGTTAATTCAGATGTCAGATGTTAATTCAGATATAGCCTTTGTTATACAATATTTACCCAGTTTTTGTTAATGTTTTTTTTGAAAAAAAGAATTCATGGTAAAGAACGAATTTTTTTCACATAAGTAGTACTAAAAACGGGATTTATTCATATATACAATTTAGAAACTTTTAGGAAACTTTTACTTGGTTAAAAATGGTCCAAAATTAAGAAATTTTCGCTAGTGAAGCCTTTTAGCCAGATAGAAACAGCATCATGTTTTTGTAATCATAAAAGAAAGCTTATTTGAGCTTATTTTTACAAATTGAAATATTGACCATTGAAATATTAACTAACACATTTTTTGCTTGTGAGAACAACCTCGCTACGAAATGCGAGGCTGAGAAATGGCCTAGGGGCCAGCAGGGGGGCTGACTTGGTTAGGGGGTGTGTCCAGGGGGTAATAATGTACTACATTTTGGGGGGGAGGGGGTGTGATATCTTTGTCTTGAAATTGCTTAATCGATTGTTCTCTGATTACTTTAGCAAACAATAACCATTGTTCTCTACACATTTGCCCGAATTTTGATGTTCTTGGAAATTATTGGGGGTGTGATAGGGTGTGACATGATGTGTTGATATGATATGATAAATTAGAGAGTGACCATTAAGTACCGAAGAGACAGGGGTAGAGGGTATGCAGCAACTGGGAATGCAATTTTTGAAAGTTCTTTAGTTGGGGCATGAAAAATATCTTTAGAATTTGCTGGGGTTGCAAAATGATGTTAAAGTAGATGATCGGTAGAGATACAAAAACCTGAAGCACTTCTAATCTATTGCAATGGCAATATCAGTATACACTCCATTTCCAAGTCCAGACAGCAAACAGGAAAAAAGAGTCAAGTTTCGTGGTCTATACCAGCAAAGTAAAACTTGTCAAGAAAAACTCCGGTGCTGGTGTAGAGTAGCTTGATAGATTGTCATGTGATGTACAAGGCACTGTGGTACGAAAATTTATTACCTGTGTTTGCTGGGGCACAACAATTTTTAATGCTATTTTACAGGAGGGGGGGGGGAATATTTTTAGGTTACTTTTTGAATTGCCTCCACCATTTTCTCCCTAGTACCTAATGATCAGTCTCTGATATTGAAATTTAATGCAAATAGATAGTTTTTATATATATTTTATTATTATTTGTATTCATTTGGGTAACGCAACATTATTATATTCATATTTATTTTTACCAAAGTTATTTATATTTCCGCTTGTATTTTAATTAGATATGTATTTGTTGGTATGATTTAATTAGATTTTCGTTAGCTATCACAATTAACCAACGGTAAAGAAAGAAGCAATAGCGATATGTTTATGGCATGTGCTTGGCATATGCACGTTTCATTTGCACTTTACGTAAACACCTTTTGAGAATTCAAAATTAGTTTCTTTTAAGATTAGATCTTATTTTAGAATAATCTGTAAAAGATAAAACAAAAATTGTTCAGAATGATCTGAAGCACTGGATTTCCTTATAAAAGTAAATCAGAATTAGATTCCACATCTGGGCTTTGTGTGGTTTTCACAACTCAAATGGCCCATTAATGTTGTGGAACAAAAACTTTCACTTAGTTTAGCCTAGGCGCAGCCTCAAAACTTTCCTCCGTCCATTTATTTGACAATAACTAGGCGAATTTATTTAAACAATGGAACCTCCATATAACGGACTCCTGCGAGACCAGGTGTTACTGTCCGTCATAGAGAGGTGTCCGTTGTCTGGAGGTATCATTCTTTTACAAAGATATGTCCGTGTAACATTTTGGGAACAATTTGTCCGATACTTGGAGGTGTCCGATATTTCAGAGGCGTTCGTTGTTCGGAAGTGTCCGTTAATTGAAAATTCACTGTAAAATTATCCATCAACGGACACTTCCAAACAAACGAACAAATAATTTTGTCAAATAATTTTCCTGGGTCATATATGACACAACAAGACAACGGACACCTCTCTACAACGAACAGTAACACTGGTCACACGGGTGTCCGTTGTATAAAAGTTCCAATGTCTTACCCACCAGGGTACTCGGAATTTGCTGCTGTAGCTAAGCTTTAGATCCCGTTCACACTATTCCGTCACGAAACAAATTATATGGCTTTCACTTTTTAAATCTATTTTTTGGTCTACACCAGCCCTTTTGTAAAATAAATTTTACACTGTCCCAAAGAACAGCGAAGGATTATTCCATGTAAGAAATAAATTCGATTTGGCTGATTAAGCATTTAACCATAGTCAATAGTTATTTTCTATTGACTATGATTTAACCGTACACAACCAAGTATATACAGCTGGCGTTTATTAAAATTTTTGAGTTTACTTTACCCAGTACCCCACTTTACCAAAATCTCAGCCCATAGTTCATTAGAAAGGTGTTCCTTTATATTCAAAAAACATGTATGTAAGATGTTAAAAAACTTCACATTTCCGCCTCGAAAAATTGTTCTGTGAAATTTTAAAATTGAGAAACTTCAAAAAAATATTTAGTAAAAACAACAAATTATTTATTATATAGATTATGGAGAAATATCGTACCAAGTGCGGATCCAATTTTCTTCAATAATGGGTGCATGTGTTTTTTCTAAGAACGAATTTATATAGAAACGCCAGGCTGAGCGTTGGCAAAGAAAAGGAATCACACAACGACCCAGGAAACAGCCCAGGCCCAGATTTGAAAAAACAAAAAACTAAGATTAACAAAAATGCATGATCATGTTTAGGGATAGTGCAGAATCTTTTTGACAACAGGGCCGGTGCAAACCAAAACATAAATTTAAAAAAGTGAAAGCCCCGCTGTTATCTAAAATGTTAAAAAACCTAGCATATTATTTAGTAAAAACTTAGTAGCTAAGTAGATATGTTTATTATTTACCCTAAAGACTAGATCAATCATTTTTGAGGAAACGTGAGAATTTTAATTCCAAATTCTCGGGTAAATTGGTCAAAAAAGCGGGGGAAAGTCAATGCCCCGTCGAGACTGGGGCCAGAAAATTGTTTAAAGTTGCCCTGTCTTTGAACAGTACAGAAAAAGTGCCTGCCCCGTTGCATTTTCCACTGGCCCCGTTGTAAAATAAATTTTGAACTGTCCCTTACTTAATGCACAACATAAAACAGTACATTTGGTTACAACACTTGCCTAAAAGCTTGTTTATATATCAAAAACGTTGAAGAGAAATAAGAACAAAATAAGTAACAGTCGGGGCTGAAAAGAGTAAAACAATAAGAAACACCAATCTCAGACTGTAGGAGTAAAACAATTAGAAACACCAGCCTCAGACTGGAGGAGCTATGCTTTTATAAAAAAAAAACATTTGTAAAAGAATTTGATAATTACCTTGAAAAATTATCTTTCTAATTATTTTGTCTTATTCTAACTCGCGCTCCACGGGTGCTCTACCTTAACTGGCAAAAGCTTACATGTGGTTTGCCCGTTTATCTGGGCGTAAAATTGTTAAATAATGGAAAAAACAGGTTGCTTGTTGTATGGAAAACACTACATTCAATTTTTCATTAGTGGAAAATAGCTGGATTCCATTTCCGTGTATTGATTTTGCTGAGGTTGTTGCAAAGGCAGGAATCCCTGAAATTCTAAAAGAATTATCTTTCCGGCTTGACAGTTTTCGTGTGAAAAATTCGTCTTTTGCTTTTAGCAATTGCAAAGTCGAATTTGTATTTCGTATTTTGTGCCTTCTAGCAGACAATTTGAAGGATCGTAACACACGATTATGGCCTCTGCTCCGTATCAAAAAAGAATTGGCATGTTTGTGTTTCGAATCATCGCAAAACCAACGTTACGCGGCTTAAACTGACTACGTTCACAAAACACGACAGTTAAATGCAAGTATTGACAGACCAGAGAAGAAAGATATAAAGTTTAGTTTACTTGCATCAAACAAGTGTTCATGTTCTGCCTCGCCTGCAGACGTCTGGTTGATAAAAATTCATTACTCATGGCCTCTAACGTTTGTCAATAAAATTAATGAAATCTTTATTGCAGAATATACGATGTTTCATCATCAATCCATCCCCGGTTAATAGAAATTGCGAGACACGCCCCCATAGAATAGAGTCCTTATTGAGACACGTCAAGAAAACGAACACACAAACGGAGTGAAGACTTTTCATCGCCCGTTGGCAGTCGAGGTCTTATCGTTGTGGTCAACCCTCCCGCAGAAATTACAAGAGGAATCCGTCACGCGTCGTCGCTAAACAGTGTACAATAATCAAAGAGAAAACTGGGGATATAAGTTTCTGGCAAATGTTATGTTCATATGCAGACACAATTTTTGTATGAGGCGAGCAGTCAATGGTCAGAGCACAGCAAACTCATTTGGATTAAATTTTTTTTATCGATATACGATTTTAATTGAAATGTTATTATTTGCAATGAAAGAAATGGAATTTTCCACCTCAAGGTTCAGACTTATTTCACTTTGTGTTATCTTAAGTTACATTTGTGAACCAGTTCTACTCAGTTTGCCAGTGGAATATTCGTCAATTTTTCACGAAATGAGTGATCCTGGACCAGAATTTCCCAAACTGGAAGCATATGCTCGACACAGAGAAAAAAACACAAATTTTAGTGGACATTATGGCGGAGAATTGTACACTTCTTATGGAAATAAATACTTCGATAAAACTGTGCAAGCTGTTGATGTTTCCAAAGTTTTTTCTTATGAAACCGTTTGGCCGAGTGGACGAAGAGTTACAACAAACGTTCGAATACAAGGGAACAATTGGCACGAGGAAAATTCAGAAAAAACATTACCAAAATTAAATTTTAGCAAAATTGCTGAAAATAGCAAAATTCACCAGAGGGCATCATTGCACGGCCAACACAGGCGAAAGAGAAGGATGGTTTATGGTCCTGATGATCGATTTTACATTCCAGCTTCAATTTTTTGGAACAAAGAGCCTTACAGCTCCTCTGTGAGAATCTCATCTGGTTGCACGGGGGTTCTTGTTTCTCCGCGGCACGTTCTCACTGCAGCTCATTGTGTACACGACCAAAAAGATTTCATAGACGGAATAAAAAGTTTGAAAGTAGGCTTGTTAGAATATGGAGCGAAAGTAAAGTGGATTGATGTTCAAAACGTTCGAATTTCAAAGGGTTGGGTCGACGGAGACCACATTACTGGTCCGTGTTTTGATTATGCGCTGCTGCGGTTAAAAAAGAGACACAATCGACCATACCTTGGCTTGACAGTGAGCCCAGACGGCGATGGAAGCATTGGGGAAAGAATCTATTTCACCAGCTTTGAAGACGACAAACCGCAGAATACGATGTGGTACAGGTAAGGTTATCTTAATTGTAATCAGTGTCAGTACACCTTTTTTATAAACATTTCATGTTATAACACCATTACACTAGGAGTACAGTCAATGTGGGGTTTTTCATATGTTTTCCATTTAATTTAGGTAACCGTTTTTGAGAAATCTTGTTCAATTAAAAAAATATGGAAGTTGACTATTGTAAATAGTTTTAAGAAACATCTTAATTTTTTGAAACGTTTTGTATTCGCTCGAGGCCGAAGGCTATACGAAAGCAGAATTTCACATCTAATAGCCCATCTAATGGGCCATGATTCATATCAAAAGAAATTTGACCAAACAAAAAAAAAATGTGGGGCCTAAATTTTCGAGGAAGATGATCGATTTCACTCATCGAAAAAAAGAAACAATTAAATTCGCAGTTTAAAGTCAGAAATAAAATAAAATCAAAAGTTGAAGGCTATTATAAAAAAAAATAAAAAATTGAGAAATTGTTATCTTTGCATCATGCGAACCTCCTTTCTGCCACAATCTGTTGGATCTGGAAGTACGACACACTGCTATTCTGCTGCGACACTTTCATATATTGAAATGTTTTTGCGACCCTTTGCGCTGAAGATGAACTTCATGTGAAAAACAAGTTGTTTTCAAACTCTTGTATCCTGTCCTAGGGTTTTTTGCGACACTCTCTAATGCTGTGTTGGAGGAATGGAAACCATGTTTTTTTTGTCATGTCACAAAAATTTATTTGACCCCAGGGAACTTATTAAATGCTTTTTCTTAAATTTTTAAAGCTCGGAAAGATATCGGGAACAATTTTAATGAGTGTTGTTTGTTATTTGGGCTCATTGCTGATCTGACAAGAGCTGGGAGCTAACCGTTGAAAGCAAACCCCCTGGCAACGGCTTTTGGAGCGTAACCCAAATAAGATTTTATGACCGCGAGATTTTTACCTTTTCTTCATTTTTTTCATTCATTGACACAAAATCTAAATCTAAATCTATATAATGAACATATCTACTATCTAAGTTAATCAAAACGTTAAATTGATTGTCCAGTCGATAAAAACGTTTTGACTGAAATGTCACTGAAAAACTGTATACCGTGGACGTTGAATTAACTGTCCAGTCGATGAAAACGTTTTGACTGAAATGTCACTGAAAAACTGTATATCGTGGATGTAAATGTTAGTTTAATTTAATAAAAAAAAAACGACAAACATTTTAATTTCACGCATATTGTTATTATGTATATGTTTTACCACAGTGTTTACAGTGATCAAATGTTATCTTGTAAGAATTTCATTCATTTGTAAGGGTCCCTAAAGGCCCGCCCGCCCGTCCAAGGGTAAATACAACCGGTAACTAGGGTAACCGATAACGATGGCCCTGGGGGGCAAGAACAAAAGAAAGAAAGTAAATTCCAAATGTCAAAAGAAAAAAATTGTACTAGAGTTAATCTTACTTCACGTGCCAAAACATTAAGAGCGACTGGAAAAGAAAATTCCACACTAAAGTTTAAGGTTTACTCTTCAAATCATCCAACAAAAAATCATCCTAAATGCTATATTTCTCAATCAGTAAGTCTCGGCAAATTGAAATTTCTGGCAATTGATAGCTACTACCAGAGTGGTAAAATTTGTACTCAACTTGGCAAAATTGTCTCAGCACCCCCCCCCCCCTTCAGGATTTTATGGGGCCTCTGTCCGGTTTGTCCAGCTGGCGCCAAGTAGTGAATGTCCGGATAAAAAGTTGTTGTCCGGATTTGAGTCGTCCATGATGTTGATTCAAGCTATCCAAAACCAATATATCAAGCAATCAAACAAGTTGTTTTGATAAATGTGGTCAAAGTAAGAGAGTCTTCGATGGGAAACTCGTGCGGTCATCAAGTGATATGAGGATAAATAGTGCTCAGTTAAAGTCGGCAAGATCAATTTCTGAATATTTCGATAGTATAATATAGGTTCAACCACAGGAGGCCCAATCGCGGAATATTTGCTCAAAAAATTGAATATAAATGAAATTCTTACCGCAAATGGTTGATT
>JAYJMH010030933.1:0-17091 GCA_036873815.1 Phacellophora camtschatica
TTCTGCGTCACTGTCAGTTGAAGTCAAGTGTCTGAAGCATTGCATTTGTTCCAAAAACACGGACAATATTTTCCTATCTTTCGTAAACACTGACAATATTTTCCGAAGTTTCTAAAACACTGACAATATTTTAAGATATAATCGATCGATGTTGAAACCAAAACTGAGTGAGGGTTATTATTTCTGCGTCACTGTCAGTTGAAGTCAAGTGTCTGAAGCATTGCATTTGTTCCAAAAACACGGACAATATTTTCCTATGTTTCGTAAACACTGACAATATTTTCCGAAGTTTCGAAAACACTGACAATATTTTCCGAAGTTTCGAAAACACTGACAATATTTTCCGAAGTTTCGAAAACACTGACAATATTGTCGGAAAACACGGACAACATCTTAAAATGGCCAACATGACGCTGTTTTTGTAACCTATTCCCTCCGCATATTTAAGCCAATATTTACGATTTTTGAAATATTCCAAAACTAGTACCGTTCGGCTTATAGGTACATGCGCCTGTAAAACATGTAAAAAGGTGCACAATAAAAAAGTTGAAAATAGAACACATGCTTTTTGTCGCGTGTTTATGTGCAGGGAAAGGACCAACGCAAAAGTTGTTGTCAGACAAAATATTTATAAAATGAATTTTGTAAAGGGAATCAATGAGAAAACGTAATCATTTTTTCCACCTCCGTTATTTCAATGTTTATCCGAGGTGCGCCGCCAAATGTAAGGTAATAGAGTAAGGGAGAATGAAAGCATGGACCCTACTATGGAAACATGGACCCTCTTTTTCAATGAATTTGATCATCAGCCGTTGATCTGTACGCAGGCTACCGTTGATGGGCTGATGAGCCATAGCAAAAAGTGGATTGGTAATAAAAAGTAGAAAGTCTTATTAATATTAGGATCGAAATTTGTTGTTTCAGGTTACTCCTAATGATGTTTTAAAATAATAAAATTAGTTTTACAAGTTTCACCTGAACGTGAGATTGTCAGCATTCGATCACACAGTGTATTCCAGATTCTTTGTTCTATGAATCATTAGTGAAAAGATCGCCTTCGTCTCTCCTCTCTTGGGGTTTAATTCAACTCTCATTTGAATGTTTATTGCTTTGATTTCGCACGTGATTTGAGTTTTTATTGACTTTATATGCTCCAGAGACAGAAAAATGCACAAATGTGCAAGGAGCGAAGCGACGAAAAAGTTTTGAAAAAGAACCATAAAGAATGAACGTAAAATTGTCATAAACTGCGACACAATTCCAAAGTGTAAGTGCATTTTTTGTACATAAATTGTTGCATACTATATGAATGAAAGGTAAAAGTCTAAACTAAATCAAAGTAAAAAAAAAACTAAAATCATCACTATCAAAGGGTCGGTCTGCTGTCCAGAAATAAGAATAAGTGTATAATAGGGTAATCATCGGTGGCACGTTAGTCCTAATATCTACAGGCATTTCTGGTTATAGACTTTATATTAGCAGTATAAATAAGCATTTCATTGATCCCAGGTGTTGTGTAGATGATGACATTGTTAATCAGCCTTTGGTTTCTCGTGCTCAAACAATTGCTGCGATGGAAAAGAAGTTGCCGGTGTCATAGGTGTGTATCTGCATGGTTACCAAATCTGGGTAGGCAACAGGCCAAATCCTTTTTTGCGTGATACATGCCAAACTCTCTTTTGCGTTATACGTGCCAAACCACAGAGTGCATAGCATATATTTCACACGCCAAACAATAAATAAAACATTACACGCGAAACTAACATTTACACCATACATGCCAAATCTTTTTTCGTATTTATGTAAGAGGCCGAGACTCTGCAAGATCGCGATTTCTTTAACTCTACGAAAGGTATGAACCCATGAGGCACTCCGGGAGGCACTGCCACTTGACTTGGATAGGGGGTGTGTCCTATATTTTTGGGTCTGGGATTTTGATTTCGATGATATATCTTGACACGCTGAATAAAGCTGGGTATAGACCCAATCTGGAAAATTCCAACAAAGGTCACTTTTAGACGGGGTTCTTGCCCCCAGGCCCCCAAAGTAGAAAATGAATGAAACTATTGTTCTTGTTAAGTTGCAGGTATGAAATTAAGTAACAAAACTGGATATAGACCCAATCTAAAAACTCCCCCAAACCCTTTCTTAGATGGGGTATTAGCCCTGGATCTTCACAATAGAAGAAAATGTGTATTGTAGAAAATGGTGTTATTTAATCAAAAATATATAAAATTGAGAAAATAGCCCTTTTCACATGCTGAATAAAGCTGCACATGAACCCATTTTGAAAAATACCTATCATTTTTCTGAAGAGGGTATCGACCCCCCAAAACAGACCCAGGTGTAACTATTATTACAGCCAGATTTGAAATATGCGAACATGAGCAGTTTCACATGTGCTAAAAACAACTTGATATTAAGAACAGATATCTGTAGCATGTCACTAATATTGAAATACTCTTAACAACGAAAAAAAGCTATTCATTTCTTAATATGTATAATTTTTCATCACCAATACATAATATAAAAATCAATTTTAAATTCAAATTACTACTATTACAAGGCAGAGTTAAAAAAAATGTTAACCTTCCACGTTTCAAACTGCAATAGAAGATGATTTTTCTCTGTACGTGTGATTCTAAGAACTCCTAAGAACTCCTACATTAAAATTCCTAAATCTATTTGGTTTTCCTTCGGGTGGCCACGAAGGAGCTGCAACATTTTCTCAACTCTATCTTAGGTTAAAAAGTACCTAAGCTACTTGAGTAAAAATCCACCTTTCAAAGGGTCATCTTCTTCAAGTGTAAATGTTGATTTTCCGGTATAATGACCCTTCCCACTAACTTGCACATGAACTGCTTGAAAATCACCACATTTCGTTTCTTGTACAACCTGAAATCAAGTGAAATAATTTTCATCCCTAACAATATTCGTCCAGTACTTTTCATCACTTCAACTATACACATAAAATGGCTTAATCCCATTTTACATGGGGCCGAGACAAATACAGAATATCACAAGGGAGGCCTTTGGAGCCCCCCCCTTATCTTCTAGCGTCACATTGGTATAAGATACAAAGTTGAAACTTGCAGCACTGAAAGCCCCATTTTTGATTACCCTAATAAAAACAATAGGGACCAATTAGCAACCACATGTTCACAAAAAGGAAATTTTTTTCTCCAAAAAGTGCCCTATTTTGGTTTATTTATTATTATTTATTTCATTTTTATTAAAAGGCGATGGATTATAACTAAATACATGTGTATAATAATTTTAATGAAATATGGTTAAAATTATTCAAAAAATTATAGAAAAAAGTTGCGAAAAATGGTGTACATTTCTGTATATTGATTTTATTCATTTGTTTGGTGCTTTATATTTATTTTGTCAATTTTAACTCTATATTATGACTATCAGTTATGTTTTAATGAAAAAATTATAATTTTTCATCATTCATTGTATGTAATATGACGTAACCAAAAGGTATGACGTCATATATTATATCTTTTGCTGACGTAAGTGTTCTACATCAAAAGATAGAGGATCAAAAACTAAGTTCAGCCATGCCAATATCAAGTTTGTCTGTTAAATATCTGTTAAATATACACTCCTTGAGAGCCGTAAAACTAAATTCCTTTGTTACTGGTTTCCAAATATGGCATTATTTTATCACGTGGCAGTCAAATTTCGGGGAAAAAATTCTGAAATTTTGTGAACAGTTAAATTTCAGCCCCTTCACAATTATGAAAAAAGTACAGTTCAGAAGAACAAACAGGGGTAGCTCCAAAAGCCTCCCCCCGTGTAAAATAGGATTACAAGTGCACCCACGTTCAAAACCTTTTATTCTAGAATATGATTACTGTTGATAAATTACGTAGAACGCTGTTGATCCCATTTTCGTATTACTTGTAGTTTTTGAAATACAGAAATTTGCCATTATGCAAAATAAGCAATTTTATGACGTAACCCAAATAACGTTTCAGTTTGAAAAAAGAAAACTGCCCACAATTTTATGACTTAACCCAAATAACGTTTCAGTTTGAAAAAAGAAAACTGCCCACAATCTTCTCCATCAAAAGTCTTAGAGGCTTGAAACTTCCGATACGAATCTATTAGGGTATGGAATGTTTAGGCAATCCCCTGTTTCCGTGCTTGTCAACAGCTTCAGTACTCTATTTACACGGCTGTTAACTTTACCACCCATTCACCCAGCAAAAAAAGTACACTGGTTTCTGACAAAAAAATGATTTGTTTAAACTTGACAATCAACAAAGCTTGTCCCAATTGCAGGCGCATTGACATTAAAAATATATAATTTTTGTACTCCAGGATTATAAGACCTGTGATATTATGAACTAGATGTTTAATTACAATTTCCTTTTCCTTGGTCTATCGAAACGGCACTCCCTGGTTTGTCTTGCCTAAACGCGAGACGAACCTGGTTTTTCCTGCCTAAACGCGAGACGAACCTGGTTTGTCCTGCCTAAACGCGAGACGAACCTGGTTTGTCCTGCCTAAACGCGAGATGTTAATCGAGATAAGAATGCCGCTGCGCCAGCGCGTCGCAGTAATAAGAAAAAATGACGGCTATTCTTCCACGGAGTCCTGTTTGAGTCTCCAGTCCAGCTCTTTAAAAAAGATTTGCAGATGTTTATGAATTATCCGAGTATAGTAGGAACTTCTATTATATTTAATGGGATATCATTTCAACTCTCCAAACATAGTTATAAGAGAGAACTGACTATAACCGGACCGGGGTTATAACCGGACTGGGGATTATAACCGGACTGGGGATTATAAGGTGTAACTGGGAATTTGAAGATTAATGTGTGCAGTTTCCGTAGCTTGTAGTTCAAGTTAAGTGCATTCTAGACTTTCCCAAAAGGACTAAAGTCTATTTCGTGCCAAAGCACAATTTTCTATTTCGTGCTTAATATATCGAGGGACACGAGGGATCGAAGTCTAAGTGCATTCTAGCATTGTAGCATTAGTTGAGTTTCCGTAGTTGAGTTGAGTTATCTGTCAATATTTATTCCCTCGAGGCACAACTTTCATAATTTTAAAGGCCATGACTGATCGATCAAGAGAATAAGCAGTTGTTTGATCTGAATCAAGCCTGGTTTTCCTAAATCGTGATTCATCAGTGATCGGCATCGGAGATATCGGCGATGAATTACGATAAGTTAAAACTTATGAAAACCAGGTTGTTTTGAGCATCTGGGGGGCAATCGCCGTTCATCGCCGATGGATTTTCGAAATAAGAAAAAATTTGAATTCAGAGCTCATCGGCGATCAGCGCCAACGTCTTAAGACACAATTTTTTTTATGAAAACCAGACACCGGCGATCATCGCCAATCAACGCAGATGTTGAATAGATTCCTACAGTATTTCTGCGATTACACGCAAGTATTAAGCTGGATCCAGACTCCGTGTTGCTCTTGCGATATTACGATTGAGATATATGTATGAAAACTGGATGTCTCAAGGATCGGCGATTGTCGCCAATGAATTACGATTAATGAAAGCCAGGCTTTAGAGAGGTTACAATTTGGAATTAGACTAACAGTCCCAGACAACATTAGCATATCGCAAGTGACTTTCCAGTATTTATGTGAATATTATGCAGGCACAGCGTAGACGGGAAGCGAACATGGCATGATATCATGCCTTGTGGGGTAGTGTGTGATTTCGTACCAACATAGTGTAGACAGGGTATTACATTATGTTACCTTAATAGCAGTGTGAGTAGCATATTGTTTTGTTGTTTTCCGGACTTATAAATTTGATTCTATAAAGATCTTCCAATGTTTTGGGGATAAAGGTGACATTTAAAAAATGACACTTTGAAAAAACCACAAAATATAACTTTGTTAAAAGGTGAAGCAAAAATACCTTGAATATAATTAAATAAAAATGTTTGAAATGACAAACCTTTCCAAGAAAAGTTGATTTAACTGGACCGTTTTCAAATATCCTTTCCTTGTTTAATCCAATCAATTTCTTTGCATACTGAACAGCAATTCGTGCTGTCACACCTGATCCTGTAGGCGATCTATCCACCTTTTAAATCAAAGCAAAAAAATTTCAATCAGAGGTGTGGTTATTTGGCATATTACACAGATTTCTTGAAAATCAAATTAGTAGAGAAGGTTTTTTTAAATTTTTCTTTCCATAAAAAAATAATAGTATATACCTTATAATTTATAGAATAGTTCACTATGGTTCATATCATTAACGAATTTGAGTCACATTTATTACAGGGTGTACCCAAAAACCAGCTAAAATTGCTGTCTTGCATTTAAGGATAGCATGATGCATTCTGATTGGTTGTACTGTAAATGATCACATGAAATATTGGCTTTGCAGTGGACCAATGTCTCCTTGTTTTCACTTAACCTTTCAACAAAAATGGCGCCTCCCCAGAGTGATCACATTAAAATCACATGATAACGATTAGCCCCTTGCAAAGAATTGCTTTTTGCATCGCTCAAATGTATTGAATGGCCCAAGCTAGGGCCCTTTTATAGGGTAGAAAATAAATTGTAAAAATTTGCAGTAATTAATTAATTAATTCTTTAAACTTCATGAATGCTTTTTATTTACCTGACGGTCTGCAAAAACACATAGATTTGCTGTTGATTCTGAACTGAAGGCATCATTCCCATCAGTGATAATGGTTCCATACAAAAAAGACAAGTCTTCTTCCATTGGGTGAGCTATTTTGACTTGCTCTTTTACAGCAGTACTTATAATGTCTGCAGCATCAACAAGATGGTTAACTGGAGAAGATTTAACATCCAGTCCTAATTTATCTGCAGGTACCAAGGCATAGAACGCACCTCCATATCCAATATCTATTATCAATGGTCCATATTTTTCTGTTTTTATTTCAACATCAATTGCAAATGCAAAAGCAGGGACGCTGATAAAGCTTACTGCACCTGATTTATTATCTGTTTCCATTTTCACCTCAGCTCTAACAAGTCCACAGGGGCATTGAATATTTACTTTGTACATCTTTTCAGACCCTTGAAAATAGAAAAGCATTGGCATTAGAATAATCATAGTCTATGGAATAATTGACTTAAATTGATTTGCAGAGCTACCAACCTCAAGATAGCTAGAATCAAGTCACCAAGTTTTGAAATAAAAATACTGAAAAGTGCAAAAAAATAGAGAAATTCAGCTTTGCTGGCTTGTATTTTGCAAAAACAAAATATCTTCTTGACAGTTGTGTTTTTTAAAACTCTTCTTTCTTTCATCTTTTCTTGAGTAGAATTATCATGACTGATCTGCAATAAAAGCATCAGAAAGCAGTGCTCTACTGTATGGTATTCATTTACAAAGCAGTATCAAAAAGCTTGCCTGTGCTCAAAAACTAAAAACAAAATACACTCAATTTTTAAAACGCTGAGGCTCAGATTTAGGCTGCATAGCAATAGGTCTTTGTTTAAACTCAGCCTGAAAAATCTATGTTCTTATAAAAACGAGAGTCTGACTTTGCGTATACTGTAAAAAGCCTGGGCCTGTGGGTGGGATAGTATAGTAGGCCTAGATATATCTGTCACGAATGACGAAGCATCATTTTTACCATGTGGCACTTTCTTAACGTAGCCATAGTCAACCGCAAATCTCCCTAATGCAATAACAGCATGTCCACACATTGTGCTGTATCCTTCATTATGCATAAATATCACTGCAATATCAGCATCAGTATCATCAGGTTCTACGAGCAATGCTCCATATTGATCAAAATGTCCTCGTGGTTCAAACATCAGCATTTTCCTCAAATGATCCAAGTTTTCTTTTATGTAGCGCCGTTTTTCCAAAATGCTTTTTCCAAGAATCTTTGGGTATCCTGATGTTATTATTCTTAAAGGTTCTCCACCAGTGTGCATTTCCACAGTTTGAATTAAAATATCTTTAATCGAAGCCATTTTATTTGCAACGTGATCTTCTTTTTTCAAAAACTGATATTTCTTTTCGAGGCTGGGCTGCATGTATTTAGCAATCTTTTGGCGCGAAATTTGCCTCTTACTTCCTCCTTTTCTGCGTCGTAGCTCATTCAAAGGGATGTTTTCCTGGAATCGGGAACTGCCCTTTTTGGGAGCGGGAATTGAGAATCAGTCTATTCTCAAACGGGATTCGGGAATTTAGTTAGCCTTTCCGGAAGCGGGATTGACCAGTTTCCGGCGGGATACTAATATGAATATTTATCAAAATTTTAATTTGTGGTTCAAAGTCTGGCCTGCGATCTGCCTGCCAGTTGGCCTGACCACACCCAATTCATTTTGTTTGACTTTTAAATCATGAAATATCGGACAATTCAAACTGGCCATTTGAAAAATAATTCCAGAAAGCAGTCAACATGATTTCAAAATTTTCCAAAAATTAATAAGCGGGGGAACCGGGAGCTTTATTGTTTTGCCACAAATGGATATCAGAATATCAATGGATATTCCACCCCCGCGTGTATTTTGACCCCATATTCCTTACTTTTTGAAGATCTTCCCCTGCACACCCCCTTTTTATTATAATTTAATTTTGTGACGGAGATTTAGCTGGTGGAACAATGACCTAAGTTCTCAAAACGGTCCCAAACGTCCCCGTAAATTTTGAAAATTATCTCGTGGATAGTTTTGTATAGCAGCCATAGTCAGGAGTCGTGGAAAGTTTTAAAAGTGGTGTGGCTGAGCCCCGAAAATGTTTTACCGACCGTGCCCTTCAGAGAGGAAGGGAAATGCCTATTTTAGACATCTTATGTATAGCCATTGTGTTTTGCGCAAAATGCTTAAACCAATGCACTATAAATCAATAAATCAATAACAAATCAATAAATCAGGGAAATTTAAATAAAAATATTTTTAAACAATATCTGACGTTTATAAAATGCTGTGTAAAATTGTGAGATTTTAATTTACTGCTTGTTCCTTTGCTCCCAGAAACCAAAAAAGTGGTAGTTTTGATGTCATTACATTTGGCAAGAGTCGAGTGGCTAAGTGGTCAAGTACCGTTTCAAAATGATGGGACCTTATCAGTACCGTTTCAAGGTTGGTGGGGACCTTAACAATACCGTTTTAAGGTGATCAGGCATTTCCAAGAGTTTTTTTTACTTTTGTGCAAAAGGCATGCCGAAGTACACCCTCCATCACTGAGTAATCTTCGCTCAATCCATCCCATTCTCTATAAACATGAAAAAATGATTAGCTCTAAAGAAAAATAATTAATACTACTGCTCCTAAGCGGCTAAGCGAAACATTCAGATAACGAACCTTTGATTTTATATTGTTATGTTGTTACAATAAGAGTGTACCTTTCAGCCTAGTCTATGGAGCTACGTTCACAATCATTAATAAAACAGGGGACAAAAAGCAAAACAAATTTCTAATTTGTTGCATTCGAATTTGTTGCAAAAGGTTTTTCAAAGTATTCATTGTCTTTTTCATTGTGGGTTCACGTTTCATTGTTACATAAAAGCTGTGTAAAAATTTCAGTATTAAATATTGTTGTCCAAGCCCTTTTATGTGCTAATTTTTTTGGCTAATGAATACTTATGTACTTACTTCTACTTGTTAATATAGTATTCTGTGTATTATAGAAGAGACGAGGAGACTTTTGAATACGTTAGCACTTCTTATGAAATACGGTTGTGGAGTCTATGGATACAGGAGAATCTGACACCCAGAGTATGAATACAGTTGCATTATGAATCCAGGTGAATAACCAAAGAAAACGGTAAAGCAAAGTTGTTGCGAAAAGCATACAACGAGGTTTTGGTCCCTTGTGTTCTTCTGTTCGTGATGTCATTTGCCATCGCAACAGCAACAACAATAAAATTCAATGATTTGTTTTGAGCGACATGTACTTTCATTTTTGGTCTATTTTGTATCTTGTTCAGCATATTACATCAATAGCTAGCCTACACCTATGCACAACACAGCTGCACAGCAGTTATTTGTGAGCAATGGACGCAGGTAGTGGTGTAAAGCCAGAATACTTCTCAAGGTATGGATTTGGTAAGTAGAAGAAATGAACTTTATTGACTTGTGTGGATGACACTTGGATGAAGATTTTCTTGCTGTGGTGCAAGACAAGCTATTCATTGCATATTATGACAGTAACACAGCGTCATATGGGATCATCATAGTTATAGTAGAGGAAATAGTAGGTAGCTAGGTTTATACACAGAAAGAACCCAAAGAATAGCATAGAAAGAATTATTTGTTTCAAAAAGAAACAAGATGATATTGCAAGCTTTAAAAAAGATTCAATAATATAATATTAACTCCACTTAAAAATCCAGCAATAGTATGGTTATCAAAGGTTGTTCTATACAATAGATGGATTTAAGAAAATCAGCAACCAGGCAATCCTATTGGCTGTTGGACATAACTGCTGCCCTTCATTGTTATTTGCCTGTCTGCATAGTATTGCTCTTGCACACCGGAGAAAAACAATAGGGTATTAAAATTAGACAATAGAGAACAAAAGAAAATTCTTCGAGCACACCAGAGATCTTGTCGAAAAGTGCCATACTCTGCAGACTGGGTTATTAAGACAGCACAGACAGCAGCTGCCTATCCGCAAAATAGAAATCCCTTCTTCTTATTATCTGGTCCTTTTGTTTTTGATTATCAATTGATTATATTTTGATTATCAGTTTTAAGTCTAGGCTACACAAAACTTGTTTATAGATGTTTATAAAACTTGCTTATATATGTTTGGTGATACCGGGTTTCAGTTATTTAAACTCACAAGTAAAATTACTTTTCTAAGGATCTCTATTATTCTAGTAGCATAAAAAGGTCAACTATGAAACTGCCTGCTTTTAAATCAAATTTTGCCATGTTTTGATGAATATATTCAAATGGTTTGCTTCTACATTGTTTTAAATTGTTTTGCATACATTTTGATATTTTATCTCAGAAAATGCTCCATTGAGTAAACTCTTGCTCTTTGCAAGTGGTGCTGCAACTGTAAATTTTTTACTGATTCCTGGAGAATATTCTACATTGTATCATCTTTATTGGCCACTTGTTACATCAAAAAAAGAGGTATTATTTTTTCACAATTAAATTCTGCTGAACAAAATTGTATGAATGAATTTGTTTGCATCATACCAAATTATTTTTTTCTTCTTCATTACTTCTTTGTGAGATTTTACCTTTTACATTTTATTGTTGATTATCACAGGATAGGTACAAAATATTATTGTAAATTCAAACTTGCCTTGAATCAATTTTAATTGTAATTTTATTTTTTGTTTACTTTATCCACTTTATAATTATCAAATTTGAAATTGTTTAAAAGTCTCTTTGAATTTTGTTATTGTGAAAACGTTTTTCTGCATGTTTATTTCCATTAATTTTCATTTAGAATCATAATAAGATTTTACAAATAGTAAGATTTTATCATTATTACATAAATTATTTGAGTATTGGGAAATGGAAGCAATTTATCAAATGGGAAAATTATAACATGGAATTCAGCAGATGGATTTACATTTAGTATAGTTAGTAAACAGCCCAGGTTATAAGATTATCAGATCTGTTTTCCTTAGTTGCTTTTTTATCATTAAATATGTAGTAATATAATTGAATTGAAAGGATTTATTTTTTCAAGAATAATTATGCATAAGAAAATTTTGTTGCTGGTTATAGAATATTAAATATGTTTTTATTTCTAGTTTTGGAGGTTGATTACATCTCAGTTAGTTTATGATAGCACTGCAGAGCTACTTTATGGTTCAGCTTTGATGTACAATTTCCGAGTTCTTGAAAGGCAATGGGGAACACACAAATTTTCTGTGAGTATTTTATTTTGTTTTTTTGTATGCTTGTATAGTTTTTATCATTTTATGCAAAATATTGAATTTCTGTATAATATGTAAATTTTATTTTTGTATTTTTGGATAACTTTCCATGCAATTTGATGCATGTTCTACATAGGTGATCTTTAGAAAATTTAAATCAGAGTTATATTATACTTTTAAGTACGAAGCTAGTTTTTTTGTTTTCACTTGAGCTTTCAAAATAATCACATGAGAAATCACACAATAACACGCCTTTCATTAAAGGTGTAAATCATGTCCAAATGGACAACTAGGCCCTAAGTGAGTTGACTTGACTTAATGGCGCAATCCTAGGAGGACCCTTGCTCTTCCCTTGCCGTCTCTCCATTTTATTCTGTCCTTAGCAACTCATTTGGTTAACTTCGGAAACCCAATGTCCTGGCGAATCTGGTCAACCCATCCTTTTGGAGGTTTGGAGGTCTCCCTGTTGGGTGTTAGTCATTAAAGTCAATCTCATAAGCTGCAAAAACGTGACTCTGTTGACTGAATTTTCGCACTACATGACCAAACCGCTTCAGCCGTTTTTCTTGATAAGTTCCGTGATTGTACTCCTAACATTAAATGCATTCCGGATGTTTACATTTATCATTTTTTCCAAGATATTGACCCCTAAGATTGCCCTTAAACATCTCATTTCAAAAACTTTGAGGTTTAGTTTGCTGACCTCGAGTAATGTCCATGTTTCTGATGCTTATATGAAAATTAAGAGTATCAACAAGCTTTAATGTCTGACTTTCAACTTTGTTGATACATCATTTTTTGGGCAGATAGAGTTTATAAAAGACAGAAGAGGCTACAACAATCTTTCTAGTCACATCAGATGATGTATTAAGCACAACGCCACCAAGGAATAAAACTTCTTGAACACAATAAATGTCTTTTCCATCAATCTGGATAGTATCCTCAAATGGTGAAATAATGGTGACCATTAATTTTCATTCCCCATTTCTAACAGGCATCTTCTAACTCTTTTGTAGAAGGTTACAATTTCTCAAATATTTCGCTCAGCAATGTGGTATCATTGGCATATCTAACATCCATAGAAGTTGAATCACTAAGATGAAAAACTCTTTCATGATAAAATCCAGATATATATTAAATAATGTTTGTGGTAAAAGACACCCTTGAGAGACACCTACTTTGATTGGGGGCCATTTTATTAGAGGACCTTTTATATAACTACTGCACATTCTGCAGTAATTTAGATGTTCAACGATATTGACAATTTTCCAGGAACTCCGATGGTTTTCATCATTTTCCATAAGGTATCTCTCCATACCGTGTCAACCTCCATATCGTGTCATCCGCGGTGTCAACTTCTGCTTTAAAGTCCATAAAATTGAAGTGCAGTGCTACTTTGTGTTCACAAGTTTTTTCTGTTGCCTGTCTGACAATAAATATGGCATGTACAATTAATTGTGAAAAGCCACAAGCGAAATGTGGACAACCAGCCTGCAATAAGTGCTCTTGTTCAATTATGGACAACCAGTGATAATTTCTTAAAAACGTTCTGCATGATAAGAATTAGTCCCCCACAAGGAGCCGCTTTTAGCGTGACTTAATGCCTTTAAAGAAAATACTGTTGTCAGTTGGGAAATTACTGGATTTGCATTTCGTCATTTGCTGCACTCTCCCCTACCTATGGTCCTGACAAAGATAAAGGTTCCAACGGAATTTATAGTATGTTTCAAAAACAAAAGCTTGAAAATTTATTTTTAAAGCCATAATTACGTCATTTATTGTTCCTGTAAATAAAACAATAGGTGAAAGGAAAAGAAAGCTTCGTCATCAGTAAAACAAAATAAAATTTGGATATTTTGAAACACGTTTTTTGACTAACCCCGTAGATTTTAGAAAATATTATACTAAGCAATAATCCACTCAAAATCAGAATATTTCTAAATAGGAAATTTATGTTTAAAAATATTTAATTTGAAACTTTAACTTTTTGAATACAAATTCTTATTTAAATATTGACAGTCTGCAGAGAAGATATTTTGCAATATATATTATGCTCGTTGTACCCCTTGAAGTAAACATTCATATGTTTGAATTGTATAGCACCCTATCAAGCAGAAAATGTCTGGTTTTTGTTTGGTTTTGTTTTTTGTATATTTATTGGCTATGCTAATGTTCAAAAGTGTGAAATGTTTTAAAGATCTCAAATATTGCCTTTTCACATTGGATAACTGATCTCACTATGGAGTATATTCTAGTATGTACAAAATCGATTAGCCATTTGCTTTAGCTATTAGCCTTAAAATCTTCATCATCAGTGTGTTGATAGAGTGAAACACTTTCACTTTATTTATCATAACAGATAATTAATTCTTTTTTAGTCATTTATTTTGGCAACCTGCACATTGACTTTAGGATCTCATTTTTTGGCAAATTGTTGTTCTTCTATAAAGCCATACTTCCCCATTACTGAGACAATGGCAAGTGGATTGTATCCTTTTCCAAGAAAAAAATTACCTATTATTTCGAAATGGGATGTATGAATCAGCTTACGTCAGTTGCTAAACTACGCACGTACAGCGTTATGATTTACTCAAAATGTTACCGAAATTTACCCTGCACCAGAGTATTTTTAGTATTTTTTAATAATAAAATATTTTTCAGTAGTACGGTAGTAAAATATTTTTTAGTAGTACAAGATTTTATTAGAAAAAATAAAGGAATAGAAAAAATGAAAAAAAAGGCAAGAAAAAAACGAAAAAAAAACGAGAAGAGGAGGAAGGAATTCTCCTCTTCTCGTTTTTCGTTTCTTTTTCGTTTTTTTCTCTATTTTTTCTATTCCTTTTTTTTCTTATAAAATCTTGTCTCTTTTACTACTAATATCTTAAATTCGTAAATTTTCTTTTACCACTTGTTTTTTAAATTTTTCTTAAATTCTTAATTTTTTTTTGCTACTAATACTAAAAATACTCTGATCCAGGGTAACCGAAATTTTGCTCGTGCGTAGTTTGAAATTGTAATGTTTGTGTATTGCTGAATTTAATCGTTGTCTGGAGTCTTATCATGCCACGATCAATTATAGTTCCCTTGACGTATCTTTAAAGATATGGTCCTATTTTTGCGATGATGCTGTTTTACATGAAAGATGTCTATGCTGGAACGATCTCTAATCAAAATGGATTTTCGTGGACGAACAAATGGTTTACGTATCTGATTGCTCTAAGGGTAAGTTTCTATCACTTTTTCTGAAGTGAATCTGAGAAAAGATTCAGTTTGGAAATGGTGCAAGCAACCTGTGGTAAAAACTCTTCTTCTACCAACTAAATTCTCTAGCCTTGTAATATTTATTTTTGTGCATTTTCGTGTTTCTTTTTGTGAAAAGGGATAAAATATGAAGTTGTAACAATATAATGATAATAATGGCGATGATTGCGATGATGGTGATGATAACGACGATAATGAGGAGGACACCTATAATGATGATGGGCATATTTCCTCTTGCTTGGAATAACAGGAGGACAAAATACTGTAGTGATCAAAAATAATGTATTGTTTATTGTATTTTATTTTTAAATCACAGCACTTTTAGATTCAACCCTTTCAACATCCATAACAAAAATCAAAGTTAAAAGGGTCCGAGCAGTATATAGCAGTTTGTTACTTCTAGTATCACTAATAAGGTTTGCGAATCGTCGCCAAAACTATTGGCTTGAGTATAATGTAGCACTAAAATGAAATCAGTCTTTAACTTCATTTAGAAATGAAGCGAACACATTCAATCAAAGTTTTTCCATTTTACTTTATGTTTAATGCACCCAAGTTTCGGTATTGGAAGACAAACCAATAAAAGTTGTGAAATTTCTTACCCATGAATCGCTAAATTCCCGTATTTACATCCTTTAAGTACAGGAATAAACTTTACATTTGAAGTAAACTCAGCACACATGTTGCGTTATCTTTTCGTTTCTCACTGCTTCATATTATATTGCACTTGTGCGAATCTTCCAAAAGGACATTTAAAAATTAGCACAATTATAATATGGCGGTCTGAGCATGTAAACTGAATAAAAACAACAAAAGAAGACAACATGCGTGTGTCGAGTTTCAGGGCTGAAGATAGGGGTCATGGGTGGTCACTGACTATTTGCCTGTTGCTACTGGGGCCCAGATTTGTTTAACTACAATTTTAAAACGAAATAGATAACGGTAACAAATCTAAATATAAATAAAAGTGATATTAATGCAAGCTACTTTACGAAGTGTTGAAATTTATGGTATGACAGCATTCAGTAGCTCTACGCATTTGCAATATTACACCAATAATTTATCATTACATTTAATCAGGGTTCTTACTTCAATGGATTGATGCTCATTTAAAAATTGTTAATAGTTTTGATTACGCGCTGTATCCGAGGCTGACGCTCGTAGCCTGCGCGCAGAATTAACTTAATTTACTATCGCGTAAGTTAAGTTGAGTCTGCAAGCAGGCTAGAACGCGCGGCTCTTGATAAAGTTAATAAGATTTATTTTAAGATTAAAATCATAGTTGATGTTTATTTACAATGTTCTTCTAGTGCTTTTCTAAAATAGTTCTATATTTTACGCTTCTATCTTTGGGGGGAAATTAAACGTTTTAGCAGCAAGGCAATAAAAGCCCTTGCGTCCAGTCTCAAGCTTCACTTTTGGTAATTTCGCTGAATTCTGATCGTTTCGCGTTGCATACTTGTGGTCCCTTTCTCAAAACGATTTTCAAACAGTTCACAAATGTTATTGTTATTGCGTCCGATGGTCGACCTTAGGTAGACTTAACTGCTGATATCGTCAAGTCTATTGTTTCTAATCATACATTTATATTGAAAGGTTATGTTGTTATTTTTTGGTGTTTGGTGTAACAATAACCCAGACTCGACGAATTTGACTTTAATGTCCTGTTTATGAAAATATTGAGCAAATAAATTGATGACCCAACCAAAAACATAAACTGTACTTCCTTGTTAATCTTGCTTTACCTCTGACTAGTTAATTGAATCACATAATATTCTGCGATTGCATTTATTATTCTCTATTATGTAATTGAATTCGTCTGTGATGGGTCAAAAAATGTTTGGAATGCTACAGAAGTAGACTTCCTCCAAGTCTAATTCTTTATTAAAAACAGCAGTTCAGCTAAACAGTAAAAAGCACAGTAAAATCAGCAGTTGAGACTACGTTCACACGATGCCGGCACAATTTGAAAACGGAACAAAATGTGACGCTTCTAAAATTTTTGCTTGCGTTC
>JAYJMH010030944.1:0-17086 GCA_036873815.1 Phacellophora camtschatica
CGGTTCAGATGATTGGCGCCAAAAAGACTAAGTGAACAATTTGGCGGCGATGGAATCTGACTGCTTGTTCAATTTTGATTTTGATTTCAGTTTTATTTATTTAGAAACAATTTCTTAAAACAATTACTAATTATTTAGAAAACAGCTTCTTTAAGTATCAGTCTTTGTGTTGTATTTTTCTACTTATTTAAAAACAATTTTTTTAAGCTTCTTTCTGAACCACGAAATTCATAAAACCATAATTTTACAAATACTTTTTCTTAGCCCAGAGATTGACAGTGACCCAAGAGCTGCTTACTTCCGTCAAGTCGAATGTGGAATGTATGTCCGGATGGCTTTACTTGCCTTGGTGTTGGGAAAATGTTGATTAGAGCATAGCTTTATTTAGTTTTCGTTTTTGGGAAGTTGTTATTTAAATCTTTTTCAAGTTTATATTCATTCGGAGGTACATACGGATATGTGTGCCTCATTCTTCGGTGAACTGGAATGGTTCAATGATATTTAAATCTTGCAAGCTTGGATTTATTAGGATGTGTATGTGGATAGATGTGTCTCATTCTTTGGAGAATTGTAATGGCTCAATAATATCTGATATTTAAATCTTGCAAGCTTGGTTCATTTGGAGGTGTAGATGATAGATGTAATGTACCTCATTATTTGGAGAACTGGAATGGCTCAATGATATCATATATTTAAATCTTTCAAGCTTGGATTCATTAAGAGGTGTACATGATAGATGTACTGTACCTCATTCTTTGGAGAACTGGAATCGCTCAATGGTATCTGATATTTAAATCATTGAAACTTGGAATCATTAGGAGGTGTATATGGATAGATGTACCTCATTTTTTGGAGAATTTAAATAAAAATACTTCGAATAATGGATTCACCTTCCAAATCAGCCAAGCAAATCACGATGAACAAAAACACAAAGTCTTGCTTTTTCTGTTTATCTGGATTTGCGTGGGTGCATTCATAAATGTTTTTTTGGATGCCATTTCTTTACGAGAAATGCCTCAAATAGATTAAAAATAATTTGAAAGAAAGATGGCTTATTTTTGTAGCAAATAAAACAGTTGATTGCCACCAAAACTTGTTTTTATTGTTTCTCTTCTTTTTTCTGAAATGCAAAGGTACATTTATTATCCTGTCCAGGGACCTCCCCAGATGATTGTGGAGGAGAGGGGGGGGGGGGTGTCACGAAAAGTTTACCGAGTAAAATAAGATATTCGACAGTAAATAGTAACCTCAGCTTTGCCGACTGAATTGCCAGACGAGGTGAAATTGCCGAGTAAATACCGTTTCATATTTCCAGGGGGTGTCGCACCCCCCACACCCTTGTCCTTTCATGAAAATTGTATTCCAGGTTAAAAGTATGGATTTGTGCCTTCTTATCTTGGGCCACGAAAAAGGTTTGAACACATTACAGAAAGCGCAGTTAATAATTTTATCTTATCCAGCCAGCCATGTCTACATTTGTAGATGCACCAGTCACATCGCCCTATTTTTTACGTTCGTAAATAGTGCGAATTCATTGCCCTTGGCTGTTTTAAAAATGTAAACAGTGAAAAAGATGGATTTGTTCATCAATATTGATGATACCCTGAGTGAAACTACAATTGAGAAACGCACGTAAACATTTGGACAAAACAAAGAAGCATGCACAGCACCGTAACTTTTCATTAAAGGATAAATTGAAACGGGGTCTAAAAAGTGCTGTACTTCCGATTTCGAAGTTCCGATCGCAATTTTTATGGGTCATGCGAAGGAGGAAGTCTCGCTTCAGTCCTTTCTTCTGGCAGCGTGTAAAATGGCGGAGTACGATTTAACTGCCAAGGTTGGCCAGTACTTAGATCGACATTTGGTGTTCCCGTTGATAGAATTTTTGTCAGGAAAAGAGGTATATTTTTAGCTAATGTATTTATCTGGTCTCCTGTGTTGATGTACTCTGAGTTTAGTTTCATCTCACGTAAGGAAATGCCAATGTATTTTTGAATTGCGCACCATAAAAAAATCTTGATTTATTTTTGCGAAATTGAACGTCTGGCTTATACTAAAGCAAGGAATTTTTTGATTGAGGAAAACATCAAACATATCCCAAAATTTTAACGTTATCTTGGATCCGAGAATCAATGAAATTTGCACGTACATACAACAGTAAGTAGCTAGTCCAGTCGAAGTAAAGTATCTAATTAATTAATGTACAAAATTCATATCTGATTGATGCTCTGATGATGGCCCGTCTTGTCTTGTGAGAAATTTTTGAATCACAATTTTGTTTGTGCATTTTCACTATGATTTATCAATATCTGTGCACCTTGTTTTGTTTGCTTGTTTTCGTTTATGCACAGTCAAAAAATATGGAAACTTTGGTTGGTTTCCACACTGATGGCACATGAAGTACTTATAGTTATGTGTGCATTTTTTGTCACGAGGGAAAAAAATAAAGCAATTTAAATAAAACAATATAGACTGTAAAGTTGAGGTATGTGTGCAGAACATGTTTTCCGCACAAATATATTTCATTACAAATCTGTGCACGCATTTGTTTTCATGGACAAAAAATCCACAACATAGTTAAACAAAAAGGAATCAATGGGAACAATTGCTTTTTCACAGAAAATTGTTCCGTGTGCAAGAAAAATACATTGCAATCTGGAAAGAACAGCTTAGTTTGCACTTCAGTGTTGCACATAAAGGTTTTATTCACATGTTTAACAATTAATCATATTGTCAATAAATCAATTAGATGGTGAGAAGTATCTTCTACGCATTACAAAATGCAAAGATTAAGCATCAGCTAAATTTAGGATTTCAGATCATTTGCTAAAATAACCAAAAAAAGAAGACATCTGAAGATACCCCATGCTGAAAGGTTTTCTAAGATATGTAGGACAGACTCACAGGACAAATACAACTTTTTCCCAATCTCTGTTTTGTATAAAATACTGAGGAAGGTATTTATCTCAGTGATAATCTAATTTAAAATCAGTGAGAATCTAGATCACTGCAGTGTCCAAGGAAATCTTAAGCTGACCTAAAAATATAATGGAATAAAAATGCAAATCCAAAGATAGAGTCGTTTGTTGCATGGTATATGATACAATTCTGCTGCCTATAACATATTTTTATTATCAGTTCTTTCCTATTTCTTAATATTTTATCTAAAAATATAACATTTCAAATTTTTAGAGCCAAAAATATATTATTGAAAAATCCCAGACCGAAAAATATAGGACATGCCCCTTCCTGAATCAGGTTGCACTGCTCCTTGGAATAAAACAAGAACTTAAAACAAAAAGACAAGATTATAAGCAGATGAGATTTCTACTTTGTGGATAGACAGCTGCTGCCTGTGCTGTCCCAATAACAATTAAGGACAGCAGTTATGTCCAACAGCCAATAGAATAGCACTTCATTAACAATTTTAAAGGCTAAATTTATAAAAATTGTTATTGATGTTAAATTTCTCCAAGAGCTGTATTGCATGCAAACAAAGTGCATAAATATTATTTTTTGCAGATTTATGATGAAAATGAACTTCTTCAAGGAAAGATGGATCTTCTTCAAAATACAAACATGGTGGGTTGTGTTTCTCCAAATTGAACCAAATGTTGAACTATCAGCATAAATTTTATATTTACAAGTATTAAAACAAAACCCGTATTCCATTTTAATATGCACCTTTCACTGTCATTTGTACCTGGGTGTATAAAAAAAATTGGCACATGCAATTCCACTTTCCATGTTGTTCATGCAATTCCACTTTCTTCCACTAAGTAATGTCCTACTTTATAAGAAACTCGTTTTTTGACCTCATGCTATCGTTCTCCTTCAATTAACCTATCGTTTTCCTATTATTCAATTGTTCTATTTCATATTGTTCTCTCCAAAAAACCTATTGTTTTTGTCAGAATTCAGGGTCTGAGTTTCTAATAAAGTGGTTCAATTATAATAGGTGGGACGTCACTGTATCAAATGCTTCAACTAATGAAAGAGCTATTTTTGTGACATCTCTGCTTTCACTGTTTCGATTTTTGTATAAAAGATATAAAATGTTAATTTTTAAACAAGAGGTTACAAAAATCAAAGTCCACCACAGCAGCAACACTTCAAAAGGGACTTGGTTTTATTTATACACATGGTAGAAGAAGTAAATAACAAAAATTACTAGTTTTTAAACTGTAATTAAATTTTTTGTCGCTACTTGTAAAAATTTTGGCATAGATGTAGTAACTGTGAGGTCCTTCAAGATTAAAAAAACAAGCTCCCTTTTTCCTGTTCAGAAGTTTGTTTTAAAAGTGCCCCAATATTGTCATGCTCCTTCCCAAAATTCAAACATTTTGCTAGGAGCCTGGATTTTAATTTAATTTTTATTTGGACAATGAGATAATTGTTATAATTTTTAGGTTGACTTTGCTATGGATGAATACAAAAAGCTTCATGATGTGACTGAGGTTCCTGAAGGTCAGTAAATATTGATTTAAATTTTTAGAGTTTAAAAAATGTTCCTTTTTGCAGTTTCGTAACTCATGAAGTTTTATGTCAATTGCTTTTTTTTATGCTTGCCTGCAATTCAAGGAACAGTTAACTGCTGTTCTTAAACATGTTTAATCTCTCTTTGTGCACTATTTAAGCAACCATTTCGGTAGATACTAGATCATCATAAAAATAAGGACACATCATTTCTAGATGTATGACAAAAATAACAATTGTACATTTTATTCTTAATGAGCCTTTTCTAAATGTGTATTTTAACAGCAAAAAATATTTGTCATATATCAGGGGATATTCTCTGTATGTTAAGTCCATATGATCTAATGCCTACCAACGATTTTGTACCAACTGCATAATTCTAAACTTCTTCATAGCAATGACAAAGAAAAGAGAAGAAGTTGTAGGAAATCTGAAGGGGCTCTTGGTGAAGATTGAAGTTATCACAGCAGCTTTGGAGACTGATGATTTTAAAAACTTTGCTAATACAACCAGGTAAATGATTATATATAGATTAGATATATTATATATAGATGGATTCCTCTTGCCCATCATCACCACTGATGACCCATTACAGCTTTCATATAAAACATAAGATAAAGTCTTTCACAACACTTTTATGGTAAGATAACTTCAAGATAAATAGACACAAAACATCTTGCTGACTTCAAATAATTCATACCTTTAAGGTTTTTGTTTATATTCTGCCAATTTATTGAGAAATAGATGGTAGAGAGGAAGTGGCTGTAATGGTTGTGTGGTAACATCCACTAAAACCAGGTCGCTTTTAAAAATGCTCAGTGGTACTGATTTTATGCTTGCTAGAAGATTACAGTAGTCAACATCATGAAAAACAAGTTGGCCTTTCCTCTGTGTTAAAACTCCGTAATTGTTGAAAAACTACGCAAAAATATACAAGATTGGTTACAAAATCAAATTTTGGCTAATTTTCAAACGATTATATTTTTCTTGGGACACCTATATAGCCAAGGGTAATCAGAAGACTGAGGTTAAAACCTAAAGTATGGCAGCATCGTAATAAGGGTCACAGACTCTATTAATTATAGAGGCACTTCTTGGATATTTTTATAGCAGGCTATGGATGACATGTGAAGTTTAATGACAATATTTTCTGATTTACAGGGATGGTAGGGCTCTTTTTGAATATCTGAAAACAAATTTTGATGTAAGTATTGATCATAGTAAATCGATTTTATGCATTAATGTGTCTATCTCTGAGTTAATTTTTTATAATAAATTGTATACTTAAAGAGTGGAGGCAAAGAGAAGAGACTTTATTCACACACTAATGCCTTTTAAAGTTATCCTACCATTAGAGTGTGACTGACAAATAATTTATTTAATTGAGACCCATTGCATAACCTCTTCTGTTTTGGAAATACGTCTTTTAAAAGTTTTGTATCTTTTGACATAAAAATGTCAACAAACTCATCCCTCTAATAACGTTTTTTCTCCCAGAAACACAGCCTCTACTAGATACTAATACTAGACTTTTTCAATCGTCATAGTTATGCAATGCTATACTGTGACTCATAAAACTACAAGAAAATTTTCTGCCTCATAATCATAATTCGAACTTCGAACAATGGCAAATTCGAACTTCAATAACGGAACTCTTAAAGCCTCGTTTCAACGAACTCTAAAAAGTTGGTGATTTCAAGTCCAGAATTTGTGCTCTAATATCACCAGTCTAAGCCTCTACCAGAAACTCTAGAAAAAGCATGCAAGATTTGTCAGGTTCATGCTAAATTTTCTGCTGTCTGAAATGGAACAAAAGAGGGATTTTTTTAAGAATTCAGTTCAAACTTCTACACTATCCTCCCAACAATTTTTCTAATCAAGAAATATTTCACCATTAATTTTTTATTGGGAAATAAAATGCGTTCCTCTCATAATCCTTCCTTTACTTTCATAAAGGCTGCATCCAATATTTTTAAAAATTTGTTATAACGCTGGTGGGTATAATGAGAGCACATTCTGTAACAATAGTGAAATCGACACGCCAATTTCAAAGCAATTAGACATCAAAGGCAAAGCGAATTCTCTCATCAGAAAAAAATCAAAACATAACTTAACTATTGTTGTTTATTGTACTCGGTATCTATTAAAGGAAATACCACATGTTTGCTTGAATTGCTTGAATTGCTTTTTAGATTACGAGAGAAATGGTAGAGGATCTTTACAACTATGCAAAGTTCCAATATGAATGTGGAAACTACCAAGAAGCGACAGAATATTTGTATATTTACAAAGTTTTGGTGAGTAACGACCATAAAATGTGCAATTAGGAAACGACAATATTTGTATATTTACAAAGTTTTGGTGAGTAACGACCATAAAATGTGCAGTTAGGAAACGACAGAATATTTGTATATTTACAAAGTTTTGGTGAGTAACGACCATAAAATGTACAAGTTAGTTTAAATCTTTCATGCCTGAACTTATTTCCAATTAACATGCAAATCCTATTTAAATTTTATTTTTTTGATGTTTTATAAATTTTACACACGACAAGAACCAACTTCATTTCAAATTCAAACTTCCGTTTAGACATCTGGATTTAATAATAATCTTAATGAGTAGACACTTATATAATTATATATATGTTGAGCATTTTCCAAAATGCCTCCACATACGTTTTCCAGCCCTGGCAACTTGTCCCTTGGGAATAGAAGAGTGGTGTCAGTGAAGGAACGAAAGGTATAAATAAAGGAACGAAAGTGTTGGGTGAAGCAACATTTAACAGCAGATAACGAAAGAATTGTCAGAAATTTGTATACTTTTCCTTTTAGCATTTTGTTTTCCCGTATTCAAAATTTACTGCTATTTTTTTAAGGTCATTATAAATATTGTATTGTTATGTTTTGATAAATTTCAGGATGAAAAGAATGGCATGAGTGCGTTGTGGGGAAAATTAGCATCAGAAATTCTTTTACAAAGCTGGGATTCAGCATTTGAGGAGTTTAACAGACTGAAAGAAGCCATTGACAGTGATGTGAGTTCTTAGCTATGAGAATATTATTTAAGAAATATCTTTTCTGATGCAGGAACCGTATGGTCTTAAACCAAATGCCTCTTTTCCTCCTTATTTTAATTTTATTTAGCCTCACTGCATACCTCCTTATTTTCTCCCTTCCACCTTAACTTTGGCCGCTCTTCCCCAGTCCGCTCAAAGTAACGACAAAATAACTAGCTTTGGCGCCAGCAAATAAACCAACAAGCCAGAGTACATCTAATTTTTGATTTTTCCTTTTTTTCTTTTTGACAGTTGTTTGTTTTCTCCCAATTTCTTCAATCACTGAAGATTTTCTTCAATTCGCTAAGTCTTATTCCTAACCAATTGTAATTTTTCAAATTTAGAAATTTATTTATCATTTCGTTTTCAGTCATTTTCGTCGCCTCTGAAATTGTTGCAACAACGAACGTGGCTGATTCACTGGAGTTTATTTATTTTCTTCAATCATCCTAAAGGCAGAGACAAGCTGATAGAAATATTTCTTTTTCAGCCTCAGTAAGTTGTTTTTGCCATGCAATGAAACGCTTTCTTAGAGGTTTTTGCTCGTATAGAATAGCGAGAATGAATCCTGTTAGTTTTTACGAGAGAAAATTCTGTGAGTTTTTAAGCAAATGGCATCTTGAAAATCAGCTCCAAGGCTGAACGATCACCAAGGAAACATGAAAATATCTGAAAATATGAAAACAAAAAATTTAGTTCTGAATATGAAAATACAATTTGTCTAACAAGCTCATGGTAAATACTGACAACAACAAAATGTAGGATGTTTGACTGCTTATACCTTTGTTAAGGAGTGAACAAAGGTCAACAGTAGATATAAGGTCAGCTTAGATAAGAATATTTATTTGACTAAAATCGGTTCTACCACTTTTAAGCCTGAAATGATTTTGTTTGAAAAGAAGAACAAAAGAACTTTGGAGAAACTGGTCCGCCTCTTATTCCTTTATTATCATGGTAGAGGTTTATGTATGTAATATTTTTTATTTTGCCACATAAAATTTTCAATTTTTAAAATCTAAATTAAAAGTTAAAAAATTTACAAAGTTTTGAAAAATCAAGAGCATTAAAAAATAAATATATACAATTTTTAAAAGATCGCAAACCCCTAATTAGAGTGGCAGGGATAACATCAGAAAGGTTGAAGGGACCTTAATTCTGTGATAGTCCCTTAATTTAGAGTTTGGTGATCCCTAGTAGAGATGGTCTAATTTACAGTTTGCTGTTGTCACTCTAGAAAAAAATATAAATGAATAAAATTGATTGAAATTGATTGGTGATTCAACTTTATTGTAAAACTGTTATCAACTTGTTTTATTTATCACATAAGGTACTTAAATGCTGTGCAGACCACGTGTCCACACATTCTTCGATACTTGACAACTGCTGTCATAACGAACAAGAACAGAAGGCAGCTGCTGAAGGAACTTGTCAAAGTCATCCAGCAGGAATCATACACGTACAGGGATCCAATCACAGAGTTCTTAGAATGTCTTTATGTCAATTTTGATTTTGACGGTGCTCAAAAGAAGCTTAGAGAATGCGAACAAGTATGTTAAAAGCAATGCTCCAGTTCTGTTTATATGTTTTTAATATGAATTGGTTGCAATGGTTACCACCTGATGGCCCAAAAAATGGTCCCTATGTTTGCAAGGCTGATGTGGAGGAGCCTTTGTTTTGATAGTTATGTTTTTGCTTGAATTTGATTCAAGAGGCGTCAATTTATAAGAACAAACGAATAGAGTTTAATACAAATTGTACTTTGAACATGGTATAGAATTTTTCACAATTTTATTGGAATTATTGTACAATACGCACACAAAGATATTGTTCATGCTTATTGTTTTATATCCTGTTTGCCAAAATCTACCAAATATTCACTGAGTTATACTGGCTACTTGCGCTTTCTCTACAAAAATCTAACCTGGCTTACTTTGTGCATTGTAAATAGGGAAACAGGGCTTAAGTGCAGAAGGGATACTCTATTTATTTAAGCACTAGGTACCCACATGTAAGAAATTCTCACATAAGAAATCAGAAACTGATTTTTATGAAAAACAAAAGAGAAACAAATGTCATACTGTATAGAACAAAAGCTGAAATTTTATTTTATTTTTTCAAGTATTGGTTTTACACTTAATGACATAAGAACAAATGAACAACACAAGATTAATTTTAGTAATCTTGTGTTTGTTTCGTTTTTGCCCAGAATCACAGAGCTGGCAGCTATGTATGCTCACATTTTTGTCCTGAACAGGGCTTGAAACTTGGGCTTTTTGGGTAAAGTTTTCTAATTATTGAGCCATCCTTATCCTACGCTTCACTTGCATCACAGAAATAGTTATTTTTCATACCTTCAGAGTCTTTTATTGTCATTATTAACTAAAGTTATTCCTAATACTTTATTTAAAATTATTGCTATAAATTTTAAACTATAAATTATTTTTCTCCAAATTCTTGCTGTTTTTTAATATTTTCACTTATTGCATATTTTAAATGACACAAAATTATGTAACATTTTCTTTAGATGGAAATTATATCAAGCAGACCCCTGATAATACTAACATTGCCATATGTCAACAACACGTCATTAGAATATTACTATGCATATTGAAGCCCCATTCACAATACTGATTTTTTTGGTACGGCACAGATGAAATTGGTACCCATACCAAATTAGAACGGCTCGGATGAAATTTACAGTTTAAATGAGATAAGATTTTCTAAGATAATATTGAATATCAAGCTAAGAAACGAGATAAGATTGAAGCTAAGATCTTTTAAACTTTTAGTTCTCTGGAAACTTCCTGGGAACAATGTTTCCAAGTTCCGATACTTTTGCAGCTCTGCTTATACATTTTAATTTCTTTCATGAGCATTTGAGTTAGTTATTTCATGGAAAAGGTAAAGCACAGTATTATGTTTTAACTGTTTTATGTTTTCACTTTGAGGTTTTGCTAAACGATTTTTTCTTGGTGGCCTGTCGCGATGATTTCATTGAAAATGCTCGATTGTTCATCTTTGAAACGTTCTGCAGAATCCACCAATGTATCAGCATCAACATGTTGGCTGAAAAATTGAACATGACTCCAGAGGAAGCTGAGAAGTGGATCGTCAATTTGATTAGAAATGCAAGGTTGGATGCGAAAATTGACTCAAAGGAGGTTCGTATCGGCTTGTTAATAGTTATGATGCCCATAGTTATGATGTCTCCCTAGTTATGATGTCCCCCATTAGCTATGGTTCCCCCCCCCCCAATAGTTATGATGTCTCCTATTAGTCATGATTTCCCCCATTTGCAAAGTTGCTGTGTAGGAGTTTTAGTTTTGATAATTTTGTTTTTGTTTGACATAGGTATTAAGAGGCTTCAACTTAAAGTTTGATACCTTTTGTTTGGTAAAATCTACTGAGTACCCCCTGAACTATTCTAATGTAAAGCCAATTTTAACGGCCTTCTCAAAGCCAGCAGTGTTTTTTGCATATTGCGGCATCAGACATCTTCTACGTTTGGTTCCATTGAGTATAAATCAATGATTATTGGCTAGATTTTACCAAACACACTTTTTGGGTCACCCTGAATTATAATTGCATAATTTAGTATGGGACAAGCGTTCGATCATGGCCCCTATAATGACACAAACACCATCTCTAGATGTCTTGAAGTACACATTTCAGAATGACATTTTAGGAACAAAATGTACAACTGCTATTTGTCATATATTTAGAGATGGCGTGTGTCATTATTTTGAACACACAAAAAGGCTGCGCTTATTTTCTTATTCACTCTTGTAGAGTGAAACTGGAAATAGATAATTTAGATTCTAATTTCAAGAAAAAGAGCAAGAAAAACCGCTATTTAAGGAATGCTGGCTAGTCGATGTCTTAAGCATCAACTACATAGTGATTCATTCAATTATGATATTATAAAAATTACATCAGATTATTCAATTAACTACAGCATTTTGGAAATTACATCAAGTTATTCAATCAACTACAAAGTTTAAAAAAAATGCAACTTTTGATATTGCGAAACATAAAGCATACTGGAATTTGTTTTGTTTCAAATTTACCCTGCACTCTTGATGCTTGGCGTGAAAATACGTCCAATGCGGGTTTTTCCACGTTTTCTGACTATAAATACCATTTTCAGAAGAAGTATTTAAGTTCCATGCCTTTACGCTTCTGAATTCTCTTTTGGGAATGTTATGATAATAATAAACAAAGGGGTGGCCATTTACACTTGATCCGATACAAAAATGTTGCACCCGATCAAAATATGTTCGCTTTGCAGCTACGTTTATACTGTACCAACTCATTTTTTGTTCAGCAGAATGAGCATGCGCACTTGGCACGATTACCACGTATGAGGCAGAGATAAACGAAAGAATCCCGCCTGTGAATCAGCATCAAAATTGTTACGGATCCAAGCGTTTACACTGTACCAGTACAGCTTTAGAACCGTACAGGTACAAAAGTGTTCCTTTCTCCTAAAAGATACAAAACTGTGCCGGATAGCAGGTACAAAACTGTATTGGATCACTCGTCCTGGTGTAAATGCAAGACTGATACGTAACGCATTTGTATCGGATCAAAAGTGATCTGGTACAGTGTAAGCTGAAGCACACAACAATGTGGTTTGCGATTAAAAGGACACTTAAATAAACAAATTGCAAAATGAACAGAGAAAATTAAACTAGCTAAACCATGTGGTTTTGTTTCTTGTAATTTATGCTGCTATTTTGGTAAAAATTAATGCTTGGATTTGTGGAACAGATTTGCGGAACAGATTTGTGGAACAGACTTGTGGAACAGATTTGTGAATCTATTTAATTTTGTAGAAGCAAACTTTACGTAATTTTCCAGTAAATCATTTTTGTTTCCATGACTATTTTCTCTCTTTTTGTATTTTGGTTTTATTTTTTCTTTCTTTCCTTCTTTCTTTCTTTCTTTCTTTCTTTATTTATTATTTTCCTTTTCTGATTTTTTCGCACTGTCTTTGGTTCTTTACCAGCTAAAAAATTTGTGCTGTGGGTTTTCCTGATTAACGTGGATATTTTAACTTTTAACTTAAGCTTTGAACAGTACATAAAATTTTGTTTGTTGTTATTCTTAGGGCCACGTTGTCATGGGTACACAGGCAGCCTCAGTCCAGCAACAAGTTATCGAAAAGACAAAATCAACATTACAAAAGACGCAAACACTCATGCTAAGCATGGAAAAGAGGCTGTCTTCAGGCACGTCGCAAACGTTTCAAGAGCCATTTGCGGTATGTTTTAATTGATATTCACTTTTAACCTTCTTCCATGATTCATTGCAGTCGATTTGTGAACCATTATCAGTCCAATAAGCATTCGATCATCGAATGCAGTGAATCTTGGGAATAATTTCCTAACACCATCTTTTGCGGTTTTGTCTATTTGTATTTTTAACCTTTGGAATTATCTGAGATAATTTCTTGGCTAAGCTGTACTTTTAAAAAAAAATATAATAAAATGAATGAATGAAAGAAGTTTTCACGATGGAGGACTGTTTTTTTTTCAAATTTTATTTCATCAACTGGAATAATTTTTTTTTCTATTTCAGATGGTGTGGAGCTACGACGGATAACTGGTTGTCTTTCAGTATTTCAAAAGGATGACAAACTCATGCACAGTGATCAAAATTATTTAACAAATACTGACAGCCACAGAAAATTGACAAGTTGAAAATTCTCGCCTATTTTTTTGCTTTTGAATCTTATCTTTTTTAAGATCGTGTTTGGAAATTGTTGTAATTTTTACACCTGTTATCGGACGGAACTTCAAATAGCCCGCTGAACTGCAAAACCTGGAGCCAACTCAGCTATCCATCTTTTACTTCAGTACATATGTACCAGTGTCTAGCACTGGGGTAATTGGTCAATCTGACCACGGATAGGAGTAGCGCCCACCCCTACCTGAAAATAGAATACCCAAAAAGAAGCCTTCTTCGTGTCTCTAAGTAATTACTGTTAGCTTTCATTATAGAAAACCTTGTTTAATAGAGATTCTTCTTGTGTTGGATTTATTATTTGTTGTTGTTGGATGAACGGACGTGATTGGGTGTATCTTTCAAATACATTTCAAATTGTCATGATAAAGTGTCAATTGTTGTTTTTCAAATCGACTATTCTTACAGATTTATCGGTATTTGGGCTTTTTAGTTGCCACTGTCGGTGCATCTCTGAAAAAGATAACAGACAAAGTAATGGAACATAATTATAGAAAACTTTGCTCAAGAAAAACCCTTCTTGTGTTGGATGTATTATTTGTTGTTGTTGGATGAACGGACGTGATTGAGTGTATCTTTCAAATACATTTCAAATTGTCATGAAAAAGTGTCAATTGTTGTTTTTCAAATCGACTATTCTTACAGAATTATCAGTATTTGGGCTTTTTAGTTGCCACGCTCGGTGCATCTCTGAAAAAGATAACAGACAAAGTAATGGAACATAATTATAGAAAACTTTGCTCAAGAAAAACATTTCTCATGTTAGATGTATTATTTGTTGTTGTTGGATGAATGGACATGATTGGGTGTATCTTTCAAATACATTTCAAATTGTCATGAAATAGTGTCAATTTTTGTTTTGCAAAATTTCGCAATATTTGTGCTTTTCAGTATGCATTGGCAGTGCATCTCTGAATAGATAACAGACAAAGTAATGTAACGATACTCAGAACAACACTTCTGCCCCCTCGTTACGGCTTCGTAGCTTGGTGGTGTTATATCCAAGAAAATACAATTATAACTGAATGAAGTGAAATGTCAAAATGCAAAATTACCACTAACTTGAATAGTTGTGTTCATGGGTTGTTTCACATTAAAATTCAAACCTAAAGGGTCTGGTTCGAGGTGTGGCTGGCAAACCAAAAGATTTTTACCTATTTTTGATGATGGCATCGGCAGAAATATTGAAATATACTGAATGAAATATTACATGGTTTGTTTTATCAATATTTAGTGCTTTTTAGAAGTTTAAGTTCTTTATTTACTAACTTGCACTATTTCCTGTGTCCCCAAGAAATGGTGACAGGTCTGTCCCCAATGTACCCTGTGTCCCCAAAAAATTGCATCACTCAAATCCATCAAAACTTAATTTTTTCAGTAATCCTCTATAGTTAATTTTGAAATTAAAATCTGGTTTGTTAATATTAGTCGTTCGAGAATTGAGATAGTAACATTGAAATTTGCCCGGATTTGTTAAATTTGCCTCGCACTCAAAACCAGAGGTTTTAGTTTTTGTCTACGCTCTCAAACGATCGTGTTGTAGGATTTTCTAAACCACGACGTTGTTCTAGACAACACACTGTTTTTGAAAAAACTTCTAAACAATGATTCCAAAAGGAATCCAGAAAATAAGTTGTCCATGGCTAAATTCTTTGAAAATTTAAATTGCTGTTTCATTTTGATAGATTTTTGGTAAAATGCTGGAAATAGATAAAGCATTTCATGGCTGCTTCATGCGCTTTCAAGTAAGCGCATAACGCTCAGTTTTTGGATTTGTTTCCAAGCACCATAAAAATCATTTCTGATAGGCTATGATTTAGGAATTACAAAAACGAAGTTTAGACCAAAATCTGGACCTCTAGTTTGAGGTAGGAGGCAAATTTGAACTTTCAGAATTAATCTCTCGACGCACAAATATTAACAAATAAAGTATCAATTTTTAAGTTAACTACCAAAAACTATTTTTTAAATTGTTTCGAATATATTTGAGTAAAACTCGCAACCTTTATCAAAGTTATTGTCTACTTGTTACACCCGGTATGTTTTTGTCGTCTGAAAACAAATAGAACTGCATCTTGTTAGTGACATTTGGCAAGTCGTTAATGTAAATATGGAATAATAAAGGGCCAAAAATAGAGCCCTGCGGAACCCTACAGATAATTTTAAGTAGGCCTAAGTCTGAATTGCATCCGTCAACAGAAACAAATTTTTTTCTCTCGGATAAATAAGAATTAAACCATTCTAGTGTCTGTAATATCAGAGGGCCTGGGTGTGTTATTCTTCACTTACTTAACGCGTGTTATTCTGGGAAGGGCAGGTCAATTCCTGGACGATAAAAAACGTAGGCTCAGATACTGTTTTCATTTCATAATTTTAGCAAACTAAGCAAAGATTTATGCAAAGGGACAATATATTTGAATTCGAATGCAAATTGATCAATCGATGCAAATTGATTACGAATGCAATTTCGAAACAACATTTAAAAATAAAAATGAATGAAACTCTTTCCGCATTTTTGGCTGGTGCAAGGGGGATTTATTTTTTGCCGTTTTCATTAAAAACAAAAGTCATGGTGAAACGACATGCATTGTGGGTTCTTTACATAATGAGAAAAATTTTCAATAATGAAGAAGCCTGGAAATGAGTTAGATCAGAGCAACTTTTAATTTCTTCGAAGGGATTGTTTACAAAGAATCGAGAGATTCTGGATTTAAAGTTTTCCTCCGCCTTGAGGACAAGCTCGACTATAGCTTGAAGATGAAGGAAATAGAGCCACTTGTATTAAGTAGGAAGGACCATCTTGATATGGAACCAAGGCCTTGCTGTGGCTGCTTGGACGTGAGAATTGGAACGGTCGTCATCGGCCTATTTCACTTGGTGAGTTTGGTTTCGGTTTTCAAAAGGTGTTTTTCCGTATCATCATTGTCAGATTGTGGTGTGGTTGTGTTTTATTTTTTACTAACTAAGTAAGAATGGTTGACATAATGGTTATGATGGATATTGAGGTATCAGACTGACTGAATGAAATAGTCAGGATACTTCTTATTTTATTCATAATAAATAGTTGTTGGACAACACCACGACTGAAGTGAATGTGGACCCTGACGCGGGTGGTGTTCTTGTTTTGACTAACACTCTTCTTCGCCAGTTCGGCTTTTCTTTTTATTAATTTTTTTCAATTATCTATTTTACGGTTTGCTTAATTTTATACAATGTAAGTATGTATACTCTATTATATTTGAAATTATTATTTTTCTAAAAGGAAACAAACCAGACTGGAAACATTGTTTGGCCGTTTTAGGCCAAACAATGAAATAACAATAGATCTATTGTTTTTAAAACAATTGTCCGATGCCAATCTTCTACGCGCATTTTGGAAAGTTTACAGTCTGGGAAACAAAGAAACCTTTTCACTCAAGTTATCTGTGATTATTTTATTTGTTTCAAAGTTTATCATATAAAATTGGATAATAATTTACATATAATTGGCCTGATTACTAGGTTGGAAACTTTGTATTGCACACCAAATATATTCGGTGCACATTTGAGATTTTGGTGGGCAAATATGACATTTTTGGTGCGCGGTGCACATTATGCTCAGTCAATTTCAATTGACATGTGCTTTATTTGGTGTACATCTAAAAATGAAAAATATACTGTTGCTGAATGTTTTTCAACACACAATTGGAATTCTTTTCTTCTTACTGTGGCACCAGTGACTTCCGACCACAGCTGGTTTTATAATTTCTGCCATGCATGATGAGCCTCAGTATGGATAAATCTGGCACCAATTTGAAAAAGTTCTTTGGC